>JAOTQR010027808.1:2714-16460 GCA_025774065.1 Solanum ossicruentum | reverse complement strand
TCCATAAAACAGAGGAAACTCTGCCGAAATTTCGGTAGAATTCTAGGCTACGATTATAAAGGAATTTGGCTTAGCATGTTTTCATGTGCTCCTATCGGGCACTGGTCACGACACCAGGGAGGGGTGTGACAAAGAACATGTATGTTCTTATCTTGTGGACCAAGAGGGATATATATAGACTTGAAACTTTTCAAAATTGCATCATAAGGGCTCCATCTTAGCCTATCAATCAATTAGGTCCCAAACTTTTCTATTTTGATCCATTTGAGGACTTCCAACTCCAATTTAAATATACCCACCATATTCACTTAATGCTTTAACCAAGCACCGGAAATATACTTTAGTTTAAATTATCCGACGTCCACAACGAAATTTTTCAATTGTATAGCTATCCTTAATTAAAATAATTCCGGGGTCTAACAACCAAAAGAGTCAAAACGTGTTTTCTTTTCTTTCCAAAAAAAAATTAAAATAAAATAAAAATTTATTTCCTAAAAATAAAAATAAAAAATAAAAATTTACTTTCTAAAAATAAAAATAAAAAATAAAAAATAAAAAATAAAAATTTACTTCCTAAAAATTAAAAAAATAAAAGATACTCAGTTCAAACGGACCCCCCTCGGAAAAGAACCGAAAAGAAAAACCAAGAGGTACACTAAGTGTGCTTCTACTAAAAAAATAATAAATAAAAATCTTTTTGTTATTTTTTTTGAATTTCTTTTTGTTTTGAATTTTTTATTTTTTTTCATTTTTTAATGAATATTAAACAAACCCTGAAGCACACTCCATGCTAAATAATATTTTGAAAGAATTCCATCCCACACTTGAAAAAATACTATGTCCTCAAAGCATCAATTAAAATTTAAAATAAGGGTTAGGAAAACTCCCTAATGCCTCTAGACCTAGCTAGAAACATAGTCTCTCAATATCCATCGAGGGTCATACGCACCCAATACTTAAGCTCAAATTGCTTCTTTGCTTCAAATTTTTGGGTACTCAGACTTCTTTTAATCTGTAAAACACACACGCGCGCGCGCGCACACACACAAAGTGACACTAAATAAATAAATAAATAAATAAAGAGCTATACTACAATTGGGCTGCCTCTCAATAAGCGCCTGATTTAACGTCGCGGCTTGACTCAAGTCACCACTAATTTTTTCCTCCACTTTGAAGATATGAATTGCACCCCCCAGTCTTGTATCCATCTTTCTACTTCGCTCAAGGGGCGGTAGTAAGAAGATAAAGGAACCAAGTAATAAATATTGCATCTTAAACTTCTTGGTCCTTAGATGAGGAATGTAATTTTGTAATTTTTGCTCAACAAATTCAAGAATATAGACATATTGTTCCTCTTTCTTACGCTCTTTCATAGGCTCAGATAACTCGATTGATATCTCATCATCCAAGTACAATGTGGAAAAATGATAGTAATGAGGCCTAATACATCCTAATTCATGCATTATATTGTTATTTACATTCTCGTGTGTACTCTTCTCAACATCGACAATTGGTGATTGGATATCATACGCCTCAACCTTTGTGTTTAAGTGAGCCTCCTTGTCATGAACTCTGAGCCAAATTGATCTATCTCTAGTTTGGGCTTAATTTCTGCTGGATGGGTTGTCATTTTTGTGAGTTGAGTTTCTATTATTGAAATTTGTTGAAAACGAGTTATCTCTATTGTTGCTAGCATTTCCTTTTGTTGCTCTATTATTTGCTTCAATATCTAAATAATGCAAGCTTTTTGTTCTGCCTGCTCAACTTCATTACCCCTGCCAATATCATAAACAATAGAAGAACAATAATCGGGGTTCGAGGGAGGGGATACAAGTTTGGACAACCATTTCAATGAGCATCTTGACCACCAGATATGTGACAAATATTCCATTCAAAAGGATTGGATAGGTGCACACAATCCATTCTTCTGAATAGTATGACATTCGCTATTCAAGTGAGGTTCATCGCAATATTGAGAAGGATATCCATCATCCAACCACCATTTATTCCAATTATCCATATTAATAAGAGTACTAAAAAGTATATTTTTTAAATTTTGTTTGAACATTTGAACAAACAAAAAACAAAATAATATAACAGTAATAATAAAATACTAAAAAATAATAAAATACTTGGCATAGAAAAAATTAAATAATAATAAAAAAATATAACCTAGAATAATAATTAATATATAAATCCCGGCAACGACGCTAAAAACTTCTTGCTTCCCTAGCACACACAAATGCACATGGTCAACCTAAGTAATATAGTGGCTCTTTTCAGAAGGCGGATGTCAAACCCAAAGGACTTTTCGATTAATCATTTACTAATTTATATTAATTTTAATAATTTATTTAAGCATCGAATAATTAACCAAGATGAGAAATATTTTCACACAACAAATGAATGAATCCACCTAAGATTATAGTTTAGCTAATAATTATGTTTAGCCTTTATTTCATCAAATTATTTGATTATCTGGTTGCTGATTCACAGGGTTAAAATTACCTGAACAGGGTTGCACACATCTGTCGACCTATCAGTATTGGCTGTCTCACTACATCGTTGAGCGGGGATTGACACATCAATAAGATAGCTTTGACGTTATCTTCCTGTATTATGAACCAAGCGAGGTGTAATGGATGTTGTCACAGGTCTCCCTTACACGAATCAATCTAGTTTCCTGGTCGAACAAACTCCATATACTACTGTGTTCTATCCATTCCAACATCTCTTGAATCCAGAACAAACAACAGATTTATTCCACGGTTGGCTAGACTATGAAATATATATTAAGGAAATATAGGAACAACTAATATGATAAACAAATATTTTGAATCGATAATGACTAAACAATCATCCTATTCGCTACCATAATGATAGAATGAGAAATTTAACTCCACATAGACATGAAGAAATTACCATAAATCATTCAAAGATTAATATAAAAATAAATAATATTGGAGAAGAAAAGATAAAATCAAAATTCTCCGGCCTCCACGGCTGCTCCTATCTCTCTCTAGGTCAAAAGTTCTGTAAAACCTAATTTTATAAAATATTTATAGGTGTAAGAATAAACCCCGAATAAAATAGTTGAGTTTAAAACAAATTGAGAGAACCCAAAACCAGAAGGAAATTGTTGTCCTTCTTGCGCATAAGTGACCACCGCCTTCAATAATTCCTTGCTGCCACGTGGCAGCTTCTGGCAGCGTCTTCAAGATGCAATTAAATTGCAATTTGCCGTATACTTATATAATATATATATATATATATATATTATACTTAATTAAATACATTAAGCTACTTGCTTGAATTTGTTTTTGTAATCTTCATTTTTTAATTCGTTTGGGCTTGAAATCTCTTCATTTTGCGTCAATTTAATCCTACAAATAAAATACATATTTTAGCACAATTCATAAAATGTATGCTCCAAAAGAATAAATAAAAGTATTAAATATGAGGTAAATAATTACTAAAAATATGTATTTTTGGCCTCACATCAATGTGCAATAAACAATAACAACTTTTGGAAGAATGAAAAACTGAACATTCAATAAATCTAAAAGTTCTCATTTGGTAGCTACTATGAAGATCAACATCAATTTTCAAGGGACCTGAGAGAATGAATCTATAGCTTTCTTTTAAGTTTGGTGTTGTGTTTGGTTTATAACATTGTAAGGTCACTTTCTAATCTATAAAGGAAAGCTGATCGTTATGTATTTATTTTTGTTGACTATTGTGTCGCTCTTGGCAAGTTGTGGCCTTGAGGTGTTCGGGAGTTAGCTAACTTCATCTAAGTGGTGAGAGTATATACTTGTGTTAGTTGTAGTGCTCATGTCTTGTACCTAGGTTGCAAGTGCGAAATGATAATGGATTGAGGAAAACAAACAGTATGTGTTGTATTTGACTACTTTGCTCATTCATTTAGAGGATTGTTGGATTTTTAAAATCTTGTTGGATAGGTCATGGTTTTTCCTCCCTTGAGCAACGAGTTTTTCCACGTTAAATCTTGTTTGTGCTGTTGTTGTTGTTCTTACTTTATTTGTCTTCTTGATTTCATTGTTTAAGGACCTGGTCTCTGACTGTAGTGGACGCATATATTAAAACAAGCAGTATAAGAGTAGGGATCTCTAAATGGTTCACACCTACAGATATTCTAGTAAAGTATGGCTACTCCACTCAATCTTGAAGAGAGACAATCATCCACTAGACCACCTAGATTTAATGGTCAGTCCTATGGTTGGTGAAAAAATCGTATGCACGACTTCCTTATGGCTGAGGATAGTGAGTTGTGGAACAATGTTCTTGAGGAACCCTATATTCCCTGTCACGACCCAAGAATAGGGCCTAGGCATGATCGGCGAATGGGGAACCCGAAGAAACCCCAAACAAGCCTCATAGAATATCATTACACAACCTTGGTCGCGGAAGCAATTAAAATGACAATGAGAGATAACTATAGACAAGGGGATTGACTAAGGGTACACTTCCATATCATAACATCAAAGAACAAGAGAGTCAAGGATCATAGCATAGGTACATAACATATCCAACAACACCTCTACAACATAGATAAGAGTAGGGCCACAAGAAATAAATGGCTCACCCTCATAGTCAATACATAAATAAAGGAAAAATGACGTTAATACATAGCAAGAGATCGTAAGCAACATCCACAGAATGGAGGATTCACCAACAAGCTTGAGACAATCGTACTAGCCACGTGGAGAAGGAGGATGATCAAGCGGTGCACCGGTTCCTACATGGTAACATCATATAGACATAGGGTATGCGTTAGTACGTTTGAATGTACTAAGTATGTGGGATGCAATGCAATAAGAGATAGGCATCATAGGCAAAATGTATAATCATAAGTAATGAATACATACTAACAATATGACATGTATCAATGATGCTTGAAGTAAAACCATGCTTAAAATTCAATCAACTTGTATAGATCATAATACGTAAGTGTGGGAAGAGACCTCAACCGACATAGAATAAGACATTTTGGAGAAGAAACTTTCCTTAAAGGGAAACTATCCCATTTTGGAGAGGATTGTATGAGTAGCCTCACCTTACAAGAGCCCATCCTTTTGGAGAAGCAACTTTCCTTACGAGATCCCATCCCATTTTAGAGAGAATTGTATGAGTAACTTCACCTTATGGGAGCCCGTCCTCTTTTGGAGAAGCAACCTTCCTTACAGAATCCTATACCATTTTGGAGAGAACTGTATGAGTAACATGGCCTTACAGGAGACCATCCTTTTTTGCAGAAGCAACCTTCCTTACGGGAGCCCGTCCCATTTTGGTGAGGATTATATGAGTAACTTTACCTTATGGGAGTCCGTCCCCTTTTGGAGAAGCAACCTTCCTTAAGGGAGCCCGTCCCTTTTTGGATTAAGCATTTTATAGATGAGTCTACTGAATGATTCTAGCATACCAAGGGTATAACATAGTCCTATGGTGGCACATAGTTCTAGGAAAGAGAGCAAACTCTCTATCCACCGGTGCTGAGTCTAATCCACAGAATATATAAAATAATCATACTTTATTAATTTAGAATAAACATAGAGACAATGACACGAGTAGCTCCTAACATTTTTGACCTCAAATGATGAGCCTAACATCAAAACATAAGAACATATCATTATCAACATTATCCCTTTCATTAACATCAACATCAAAGGCTCACAAGAGGCATAATCTTAGAAAAGGGGCTTAATCCGGCCCTACAACATCATCAACATTTTCATGATTTAAACTCACCTTTAGAAAGCTCATAATCATCATAGAGTAACTTGAATCATAACTCAATGAATAGGTCATCAAAACTTAATCATTAAAAGGATATTTTATCAAACACTTGACGGCTGTGTACTGTTAGTGTAAAACCATGCAATTCAAGAGTGAAATCATGCTAGAAAATTTAATGTAAAATCTTCAATAGATACTTGGTAACACCCTCACGCAATATACATCAAAACCCTTGAACAAATCTTATAATAGATCTTAGATTAATAGCTCAAAACATGCTAAAACAACCATACGTTCATGAAACCCCAACATAGTGTGCAGTGAAATTCTTATTAATCAAGACCCATGAGTAAACCTTCTTTAAATCAGGCATTTTTTAAGAAAAGGAAGGTTGGGCATCATGGGTGGAAGAAACCTATGAAAGAAACCCACATATATTAGCTTTGGAGATAAAATTGATGAAGATTGGAGATGGAGACTTGAAGCTTGGTTGAATTCTTTAAGATCTGCAGAGGGTTTTGGCACTTGAATCTTGAGAGAAATATAAGACTAAGTATTTGAGTGAGTATTGGGGGATGTCTTGGGTGATATGAGGGTGAAATAAGGCTAAGTATAGGTATTTACACATTTGGGAACACTTAGGCATAAGACCCAAGAGCCTTGGACCAGAATAAAAATACTGATAAGAAATATACTATGGCGCGTCGTGCCATTAACGCGAAGTACATTCTGGAAATCGCATTTTGTGATTTTTGAATTTTGATACGGTTGGTCAAAAAATCGGGGTTAAACCCATTTCCCACTCAATTTGGCCTCCTGAACAAAAGTATGAAGTCATATTTTTGATATCACTCACGAATTTTGAGATATATGAAAATTACGATTCCAGCCACTTTTGAGGCATATTTTCGGGCATTTTTTGGGGTTGTTCCAATATCTTCTCCTTGGGAACACTCATCCTCGAATGTCAAAGAAACATATATGAGAGATATAAACACGACAAATTCAGCCCACATAGAGATGTAACAATGCACTTAGCATCATTTCAAAAATCTCCTCATAAGTGTAAAATCATAATAGACTTTCTCAATATAATCATGAATGCATGCAATGACATAGGGACTGAAATATTAGGCTTGAAATTATATAAGGATCTTGAAGTGTTACCATAAGATTGAATAAAATGAAAGAGATATAGATACTTCTTCTCCATGCCTGCTCCGACTCCCCAAAAGACACTTTAGAGTTGACGACTTTTCAAAAGGGCCTTGACGAACACCACATCCACCTAAATAAACTTTTCCACCCTTCCATCTAATACCTCCATTGGGACCTTCTCCTAACCCAACTTATCCTTCACATCACCTACATTCTCAAAGAGCTCTATAGTACTAGAGTCACAAACACATCCCATCAACCTAGAAGCATGAATAATCGAACGAACCATATCCATATCCAAAGGCAACTCCCATTTGTATGCAACCTCACCAATCTCTCTCTACCTTCTATAAGGACTACAATACTCAACTCAATTTTCAACCTTAAATACACCTAGTCCACTTGGTACCATAAACCACTATCTCCCCCTTGGGAGACAACTTTCACTCTATCATCTTTTCACCCAAAGCTTCCAACTCTTAATAAGGCGGAATGAAGGCCTTTCTTAACTAGACCTCTTCAACCAAAGAAGATTTGGAACCATCAAGAGTACCACACCACCATGCTCAACTTCCTCTAACCTAAGCTCCAACACAGCCAATCGATGGACCTCTCTAGTCACCTCTTTACCACCACTATCAACATATGCTAGTCTACTTAGAGCACCGACAACTACCTTAGCCTTGCTCGGGAAAATAACACACACTCATATCATAATCCTTAAGGGGTTCTAACCACCCTATTTTTACCGTCAACTCACCTTTTTCGTATTTAGCAATAAGTCTCTCATCCCTAAGACTTGCAACACTACCCCCAATTGCTTCACAAGCTCTAAATAAAATCTATGCACCACCACTAGAGACCACCACAAATATGTCATAGTAGCATTTTAAGACCCTAGTCATGAAACCAATAGATATAGCTGGTGCATAAGACAACCAAACAACTCCACCAATACCCAAAAGTTCACTCCCAGCCTAAAAAGGGACATCACCTACCCTCATCCTCACTTGGGGCAAAACCCGAACCATAATTCAATCTTAAAGAAGTGACTAGCCTATTATAGTCGACCAAATCAATTGTCTATCCTTAGCCATCACATTACAACCTTATGAGTTCTACACTCATCGGAAGCATGATGTGCATAGAGCCAAACCACCTCAATACCTCTAATTTATCAACCCAAATTCAACCAAGAGCACAAGACAAGACTCTATGCAATAAAAACATGGACCAAGCCTTATAAGCCTTTCTAGCACCAATAGACCCACATAATCAAATCTTACTAGCAACAAAGGAATTATGAAAGAAATACCAGCTCTCGAAACCATCAAAGCATGCACAATAAAATCAAGGAAAACCTCTAAATTATTGGTAGAATCATCGGGCATCTCATCCCTTCCTTGCCTCCCTTGAAGAGTATAGAGCCTATTTTGCCTAGGAGAATCACTTTGCCCTTGAGGGAGACCATCTCTACCTTCGGTTTGAGCTTAGGACAATCAATAAACCGATGACCCATTTCACCACATCTAAAGCAAGCACTAGAGTTCCTCCAACATGGGCCACCATGGTTTTTCCTACACGTAGGGCACTTGGGCTTGGGCCCTCCACTGTTACCACCTTGGTGTCTTGGGTTATTATTAGCAATCCTTCCATTAAGAGTATTGGAAGACCCTTGGCCTTGATCGAACTGGCCATCCTTGGTACCTTGGAACTTACCATCAATATGGGCCCTCGTGGCCTCTCTACTCCTCCTCTTCCTCAACTTTTCCCCTTCCAAATGCTTGACATATATCATCAAGCAGCACAAATCCATTTCCCCAATCAACATAGCGGATTGACAGTCCTCATTCACCAAATCGAACATGCCCATCACAAACTTCTTCATTCTAGACCTTGGGTCGGCAACCAATTGTGGAGTATATTTAAGGAGTTGGTTAAACTTGAGGGAATATTCCCTCAAACTCATAGATCCTTGCTTCAAGTTTATAAACTCCACCAATTTAGCTTCCCTAAGCTCAAGAGGGAAGAACCGATTAAGAAAGGCAACCTTGAACTGCTCCCGTAGAACCATATTGTCAACCCCTGTATCTTCCTTGCAATGATGAAACCATATTTGTGCTATTCCTTCGAGTTGGCAAGCCGCCAACTCTGCCTTTTACTCTAATCTAAGTCCCATGATAGCCAACACCTTGTAAAAGCGAGGGTGAGAAGAGTAAAGCAATGAAATTATACTTTATAGCCTCCTGTAAAATATAATAGTAATTGTATTAAGCATGTTATAAAATATAATAGTAATTGTGTTAAGCATGTTAAATTGAGTAAAGTAATGAAATGATACTTTATAGCCTCCTGTAAAATATAATAGTTATTGGTCATATACGCTAAAGCGGGCCTTATTGTGGAGGTGCATTAAACCTTATTAATGAACTCTTGAGGGTCCTCACCTACCTAAGATCCATAGAATTATGGTTTGTTCATCCTTCTAAAGTCCTTCACTCAAAATGCCGGGGAAGGAGCATGAGGGGCTTGGGCCTCTTGATTGGCTTGATTAGCCATAACTTAGGTGAGCATAGTGAGAGCATCCTAGAACTCTCCATTTGTCGGTTGCCCTTCGGGTGTGTGGACTCGTCTTCCTCTTGCGTTAGGCATGATCTAGCATAGCAAAGAACAATCGTTAGGGGGGAAGAACCTACCTCAACTCTATAGCACGACACAGATCATGAAGAAGGGAAATATTTCCTAAAACATCTCATAGCCTCCTACTCATAGTTGTGGTGCACAACACAACCATGAATAGGAGGCTATGAGATGCGGTATGTTGGACTCCGAGGATCTAACAACCTAGTGCTATGATACTATCTTTGTCACGACCCAAGCTTAGGACCTAGACGTGACTGACAAATAGGGAACCTGAAGGAACCTCCAACAAGCCTCATAGCATATCATTACACATCCTTGGTCACAAAAGCAATTAAAATGACAATGAGAGATAAGTGTAAACAAGGGGTTTGGAACTAGTGGTAAACTTCCATATCATAAAATAAATAAACAAGAGAGTCAGGATCCTAGCATAGATACATAACATCTTCAACAACACCTCTACTATATAGATAAGGGCGGAGGCCATAACAAAACAATCGGCTTACCCTCATAGTCAATACATAAATAAAGGAAAGATAGCATTAATACATAGCAAGTGATCGTAAGCAATATCCCCAGAATGGAGGACTTACCAACAAGCTTGAGACAATCGTACTAGCCACGTGAAGAAGGAGGATGATCAAGCGATGCACCAGTTCCTACATGGTAACATCATATAGACATAGAGTATACGTTAGCACGTTTGAATGTGTCAAGTATGTGGGATACAATGCAATAAGAGATAGACATCATAGGCAAAATGTATAATCATAAGTAATGAATACATACTAACAATATGACATGTATCAATGATGCTTGAAGTAAAACCATGCTTATAATTCAATCAACTTGTTTAGATCATAATACATAAGTGTGGGAAGAAACCTTAACTGACATAGAATAAGACCTTTTGGAGAAGCAACTTTCCTTAAAGGGAAACCGTCCCATTTTGGCGAGGATTGTATGTGTAACTTCACTTTACGGGAGCCCATCCGTTTTTGGAGAAGCAACTTTCCTTACGAGAGCTCGTCCCATTTTAGAGAGGATTGTATGAGTAACTTCACTTTGCGGGAGCTCGTCCTCTTTTGGAGAAGCAACCTTCCTTACGGGAGCCCGTCTCTTTTTGGATTAAGCATTTCATTAATGAGTGCACTAAATAAATCAACTAGTATAGAAAGGGTATAACATAGTCCTATGGTGGCACGTAGTTCAAGAAAAGAGATCAAACTCTCTATCCGCTGGTGCTAAGTCTAATACCATAGAATACATAAGATAATCATACTTTATTAATTTGAAACAAACATAGAGACAATGATAGGTGTATCTCCTAAAATCATTGACCTCAAATTTTGAGCCTAACGTCAAAACATAAGAATACATCATCATCAACATTATTCCTTTCATTAACATCAACATCAAAGGCTCACAAGAGGTATAATCTTAGAAAAGGGGCTTAATCCGGTCCTACAACATCATTAACATTTTCATGATTTAAACATACCTTTAGAAAGCTCATAATCATCATAGAGTCACTTGTATCATAACTTAACTAATAGGTCATCAAAACTTAGAGAATCCTTAAAAAATGATTTTATCAAACACTTGGCGGGTGTGTAATATTAGTGTAAAACTATGTAATTCAAGAGTGAAATCATGCTAGAAAATTCAATATAAAACCTTCAATAGATACTTGCTAACACCTTCAAGAAATATACACAAAAACCCTTCAACAAATCTTACAATAGATCTTAGATTCATAGCTCAAAATATGCTAAAATAACTATACTGTCATGAAACCTCAACATAGTGTGCAGTGAAATTCATGATACCCATGAGTAAACCATCTTTAAATCATGCAATGTTTAAGAAAAGGAAGGTTGGGCATCAAGGGTGGAAGAAACCTATGAAAGAAACCCACATACCTTAGCTTTGGAGATGAACTTGATGAAGATTGGAGAGACTTGAAGCTTGGTTGATTTTCTTACGATCTGCAGAGGGTTTTGGCACTTGAATCTTGAGAGAAATATAAGACTAAGTGTTTGAGTGAGTGTTGGGGAATGTCTTGGGTAATATGATGGTGAAATAAGACTAAGTAAAGGTATTTTCACATTTGGGAACAGTTAGGCCCAAGACCTAAGAGCCTTGGACCAGAATAAAAATACTGACCAAAAATATACTATGGCGCGTCGCGCCATTTATGCGAAGTACATTCTGGAAATCGCATTTTGTGATTTTCAAATTTTGATACCATTGGTCAAAAAATCGGGGTTAGACCCTTTCCCACTCAATTTGACCCCCTGAACAAGAATATGAAGTCAGATTTTTGATATCACGTACGAATTTTGAGATATATGAAAATTACGATTCCAGGCACTTTTCAGGCACATTTTTGTGCACTTTTTTGGGTCGTTTCATGCCACTATTGAAGTAAAGGAAGGTGAGACAACTAGGTTGGTTCCTAAAACTAGACAATAATACAATGAGGAAAATAGGAAAAAGATAGAAAAGAATTACAAGGCTGAGAAATTGATTGTGTGGCATAGGTGTTGAGGAGTACAATGGAATATCAGCTTGTGAATCAACAAAGGAAATATAAGACTGCCTTAGAAATGCTCATGAAGGCATAAATCAGGTAAAGGAATCCAAGATTGATATGCTCACATCTCATTATGAAGATTTGATTTTGATGGGAGGAGAGTCTATACATGATATGCATGCTAGGTTCACAGCTATAACCAATAAGCTAAAGTGTTTGGGTGAGCCAATGTGTTGGAGTAAGTAGGTTAGGAAGATTCTTAGGGTAATGCCCAAATCCTGAGGAAGCAAAGTAAATGCTATAACTAAAGCAAATGATTTAACTCTATCCATGGACACTCTAATTGGAAATCTTCAAACTCATGAGTTGAAAAAGCAACATGATTCTGCTAAGAGGGAAGGCAAGAAGGACAAATCTCTAGCTCTAAAATCAACTCACAATGATGATGAGATTGATGGTGTGGATATGACTTACCTCGCTAAAACATTCAGGAAGATTATAAGAAGGAATCATAGGTTCATGAAGAAAGGGAATGCCAGAAGATTTCAGAACAATGTGAAGCTGTGTCATGGATATGGAAAATTAGGGCATTATGTCATGGAGTTTCCTCAAGGCAAGGTTGATTACAA
This sequence comes from Solanum ossicruentum, assembly GCA_025774065.1. Lineage (NCBI taxonomy): Eukaryota > Viridiplantae > Streptophyta > Magnoliopsida > Solanales > Solanaceae > Solanum > Solanum ossicruentum. Next base: position 3,737 of record JAOTQR010027808.1, on the reverse strand, counting down.
AAACAACTCAAATCTTAGAAAAGACAAACGGAAGGACTTGGTCCTTGAAAAATTCAGAAAGAAGGTTGCTACTGACTGGATCATGATGAAGACTCTAGGAGTATGAGGCAACTCATCTAGTAGCTCAGAAGAGGCTAAGCAACAAGAAGATTCTTCTATGATGGAAATCAAAGATGATGATGAGATTTTTGATAGCCTATTTGCATTCATAACACAATCCGATGATGAGGTAGAAAAGGTGGTAACCTTGCTAGATCTAAAAGAAAATTTAGATCTTTACTCTAATAATAAATTGAAGAAGCTTGCCTGTGTTTCGATTGACTCTATTTGTGAACTCACTACTGATAAAGATTTGTTAAACAATAATATGTTTCTCAAGATGAAAAAACTGCTTTAACAAATCAAATATCTGATGTTGAAGTAAAAGTTTTGGCTTTAGAAGCTATGATAAATGAGATTCTGAACTTGATGGAAAGTGTCTAAATCTGATGTTATTCTAAAGGGTGAGGCCAGTGAGAATAAACTTATCCTTGAGGAGAAACTAAAAGACTTTGAGTTGAAACTAATGCTCCCCTTAGGGAAAAACACAGTTTTAGAGAATGACCTGGTCAAGGTCATGGATGACTTGAACAAGTCATTGAAATGGACTAACTCATCTAAACTCATGGGTGAGATGACTAACTATAGGGGAAATGAAAAAAAGGGTTTAGGATATGTTAACAAAATTGATCGTCCCTGTAATCCTCATAGGAAATATTTCTTTATTGCTGATAATTTGTTATGTATGCACTATGGTAGAAATGGGCAATTAAAAGGTGACTGTGAATTCCTCAAATGGACGTTAAGGAAACAACACTATGCGGGACCTCGTCCCAAGTCAAAAGGGAGTAATAGAAAACTACCTGCATGGACTAAGAAAAAATTGATTATACCTTAGTATATTTAATGGGAACTCAGACTGAATAGATTCCCAAGACTAATATTTTGTGTAGGAACAGTCAAGAGGAAGCAATCAATGTGGGT
>JAOTQR010027798.1:0-16460 GCA_025774065.1 Solanum ossicruentum | reverse complement strand
ACCTTCAACTCCTCAAGAAACCACATCCGGATATTTTATCAAACACTTAGAGGGTGTGTAATGCTAGTATAAAACCACAAAATATAGAGATGAACTAATGCAAGAAAATTTACTATAAAACCATCAATCAACACCTTACAACATCCTCAAGAAACTTACATTAAAACACCTTGTAAAATCTTACAATAGATCAAAGATTTATAGCTCAAAACATATCAAAATAGTCACAATTTAACATAGCTTTAACGTAGTGTGTAGTGAATTTCATAATAAGAAAGACCCACATAAATCAACTTTAAATCATGCAATTTGAATAAAAGGAGGCTTGGGTATCATGGGTGAAAGGAAATAATGAAATAAACCCACATACCTTAGCTTGGAGACAAACTTAGTGAAGATTGGAGATGGAGATTAGAAGCTTGAAGAAGAACCTTGAAGGAAAACCATAGCTTAGGATGAGGGTTTGGGACTTGAATTTGGGTGTAAAAATATGTCTAAGTGTTTGAGTGATAATTGGGGAATGTTTTGGATGATATGAGGGTGAAATAAGGCTAAGTATAGCTAAAACCACGTTTAAGAACACTAAGGCCCAAGACCCAAAAGCCTTGGACCGGATAGAAATCACTGGCAACAAAATACACAGAGTGTCTGGTCTGTGATGCGGACTTTTCACGAAGGAAAACTTTACACTGGGTTGCCACCTTTCATGGATCTTTTCCAGAGTTCAAAATTTCAGAAAATTGAAATTGTGATTCGATTGCTCTTAAATCGGGGTTAGACCCTTTTCCCCCTGATTCTGACCCCTTGAACAAGAATATGAAATCAAATTTTTGATATAGCGCATAGATTTTGAGATATATGGAATTTAAATTTTTGAGCATTTTGAGGCACATTTTTGGGAACTTTTTGGGGTCGTTTTAGTTGTAGTAGTTAATGGCGCTATATCTTCATCAATTAAGGAGGTGAAAGCTAAGAAAAATCTTGAGCCCGCTTTGTTTGAATTGAGCGTATTGGTAAAAGATGATAAGGTGGAGTTTTTCTCCCAAGGGGGAGATGGTGCTCTCAGTTACCAAGATAGGTTATGTGTCCCTTATTTTGATGGCTTGAGAGAAAAGATACTTGATGAGGCTTATGGTTCTTCCTATTCTATTCATCCCGGGTCTACTAAGATGTATAGAGATTTGATAGAGGTGTATTTGTGGGGGGATAAGAAGACGGACATTGCCAAATTTGGATCTGGTTGTCATAGTTGCCAACAAGTCAAAGTTAAGCACCAAAGGCTGGGTGGCCTAGCACAAGACATAGCAATTCCTTCCTGGAAGTGGGAACATATTAATATGGATTTTGTGGTTGGGTTACCAAAGACTAGAAAAGGGTTTTGATTCCATTTGGGTTGTGGTAGATAGGATGACAAAATCAGCTCATTTTCTACTGGTTAAGAACACATATAGGGCTTAATATTATGCTAGGTTGTACATTCATGACATAGTGATGTTTCATGGGGTTCCATTATCCATTATATCAAATCTTGATGCTCAATTTACTTTATATTTTTTGAGGTCCTTCCTAAAGGGTCTTGGTACAAAAGTTAAACATAGTATGACCTCTCACCCTCAAACGGATGGCCAAGCCAAAAAAACTATCCAAACACTTGAGTACATGATTAGGGCTGGTGTATTAGAGTTTAAGGGTAGCTGTGGTGATCATCTACCATTGATTGAATTTTCCTATAACAATAGCTACCATTCAAGCATTAGTATGGCTCCTTTTGTGGCCCTCTAGAGTAGGCGTTGTGGATCACCGATTGGGTGGTTTGAAATTGGAGAGGTGGCTTTGTTGGTTCTAGATCTGGTTATGCAGGCTCTTAAGAAGGTTATGATAATAGAGAAATTTGAATATGGCCCAAATTCATCAAATGTACGATGTCGATGCGAGGAGAAGGGATCTTGAATTCAAAGTTGGTGATTGGGTCTATTTGAAGGTGTCACCCATGAAGGGTGTGGTTCTTTTGGTAAGAAGGGAAAGTTGATTCCAACATATATGGGTCCTTATAGGGTAATAAGGTTGATTGGCAAGGTAGCTTATGAGTTGGAATTGCCTACTGAGAATGTATCCATGTTTTGGAAATGTGTGAGAGACCCTAATGCTATTGTGCCTCTTGATGTTGTGGGTGTTGTTGAAGACAATGTTACTTATGAAGAGGTTATGGTTCAGACCTTGGATAGACAAGTAAGGAGGTTAATGAACAAGGATGTGGTTTTCGTTAAGGTCCTTTGGAGGAATCAACAAGTTGAAAGTTCTACATGGTAGGCCGAAGCAGACATGCAAAAGTGATATCCTTATCTCTTCCATTCTACTCATGCCTAAGGTACTAATTCAAGGTCCTCTATATGATCTCAAGTCTCACGATCAACCTTTATATCAGTGCATACATTCATGTTTAATTTGACAAGTTCATAATGATTTTACACTTATGTTGAGATTTTTCTAGTGACATTTTAAATGCTTTGTTGCATCCTTATGTGGACTGAAATTGTCATGTTTACATCTCTCATATATCTTTCTTTGACATTCGAGAATGAATGTTCCTAATGGGGAATTATTGAAACAACCCCAAAAAAGTGCCCGAAAATATACCTCGAAAGTGTATGGAATCATAATTTCCATAGATCTAAAAATTTGTGCGTGATATAGAAAATCCAACTTCATATTCTTGATCGGGGGGCGATATTGAGTGGGGTATCAGTCAAATCCCGATTTTAGCACAAATGAATCGCAATTTGAATTTTCCAAAAATCCCTTATCCAATGTCTGTCCATATTGGTGCCACAATGTGCCTCCATCATGGAGTAGTGTAAAATTGCCTCCGTGATAGGTCCAAATTGCAGACCAAACATGGACCTGTGTATTTCATTGCCACTGATTTTGTCTCGGCCTGACACTTTTGGGTCTTGGGCCAAAGCCTTCACATGAGTAAAAATGCCTATACATAGCAATAATTTTCCTTCATATTATACAAGACATTACTTAGTACTCTCTTAAACCTGTAGACTAATATTTTTCTCAAAATTTAAGTGTCCAAATCTCTTCTAGATCTTAAGGAATTCATCCAAGTTTCAAGCCTCCATTCAAATCTTCTTCAAGGAATTCTCCAAAGTCAAGGTATGTAGATCTAAACTATTGGGTCCTTTCACCCATGGTGCCTAAGCTTCCTTTTTACTTAAATTGCATGATTCTTAGTTAGTTTACTTATGGGTCTTCCTTAATGTGAATTTGACTATAAACTATTTTGGGGTTTCATAAACTTATGACAGTTTGAGCATGTTTTGAGCAATAAATCTATGGTCTACTGTTTAATTTGATGAAGGGTTTTGATCTATATTGTATGAGGGTATTACCAAGTGCTGGTGGGTGATTTTAAAATGGATTTTCTTGGATGATTTCACTCTTGAATTGCATGATCTTATACTAGGATTACACGCCCACTAAGTGTTTGTTAAACTGTTTGATTTTGGAATCTTGAAGTATTGATGATTCATTGCATGACCTTAACCTGAGTGACTGTATGATGATGGAAGGAAGGTATCTATATGATTTTCATGAAATGTATTCATTTTGATGAAATTTGACCAATTGCCTACTTCAGGAGGTAGAATGACATGTCTTACCTAAATTCTATTCCAAAACAACACAGGAACGTGCCCACCGTGCTCTGGAGGGCTCCGAAATTCTCTAAAATTGTGTAGACGATTGAAGAGAAGACTAGAGAGACCTCGAAGGTTCTAGAGACATGTAGAATTATGTATATAAGTCTTGCACTTTTAAATATCTTAGATATTATGTAGGAAGACTCTAGAGGATCAATCCTAGCCGTAGGATCAAATTAATCTTAGCCATCTATTAAGGAGGCTAAGTATTACACATACCCCTCCTTGGAATTCATTTAGCATCAAGCAAAGTTTTAAGATCTCAAGCCTCGTAAAGCATTCTCTAAACAATCAAAGTCTTCTTTCTTCAAAAGCTCTCTCTTGTCTTTTTATATCTAGCATTGTCTTAGCGATCGTAGGCAACAGGTTTACTAGTATTTGCAAGATCGTGCAAGATTCGTAAGCAAACTGACTAGTGCCACACGGAAGTTCTAGCATGAGTTCTAGTTATGTGACAATGTGGTATCAAAGAAGGCTCCTAAGGAAAATAATGGCAAGTGACAGAGAGGTTTATGTTGCCAACACTGCTAGAGTCATGATGGATGTTACCAAAAAGCGCAAGGGTAAGAAGAATTCCAAGAAGGTGGAGAAACTACTAACTAATCCTACAGAAAGAGATGTTGTCTCCATTCCAACCACCGAAGTAAGTGACGATGAGCAAGAGGAGTTGCCAACGGACGTCACTCCAGGGATGGTATGGATCGCTGGAGTATAGATGGCCTGCCAAGCTATGGAATTGCTGGGCCATCGCTTGAACCAAATTGATGGCAACTTCAAGACCTTGGAGGAATTCATCCTTAAGGAAAATGATAGCATCTGTAAGGACTTTGATGACCAGTGAGCAACAGAGGAAGAAGCTCATACTTCCTTGGAGAATAGAATCAAGGACTTGGAGGGAAAGTTCATGGGCATGCTAGAAGCCATGAACACCAAGGTAAAGGAGTTTGAGAAAGCCATCCAGCAGCGGAGATAGGCTGCCCTGGCCATATAATGGGAGGCCAGGATTGAGGCTCCCAAGCCACCCATCTTAAAAGGAATCCGTGACGCCCAAGAGGTGGAAACTTTTTGTGGCACTTGGAGAACTACTTCAAGTGCAACAAGGTGAGCGGCGATGATACAAAGATCAACACGGCCATGATGTACTTGACTGAGATGGCGATGCTATGGTGGAAATGGAAGGATACCAAGATAGAAAAGAGACTTTGGACGATCAGCACATGGGAACAATTCAAGGCATAGTTCAAGAAGACCTTCTACCCCAACAATATGTATGAAGCCAAAAGTAGGCGTAGGGAATTGGAGCAGACAGCTAGCATGAAGGCATGCTTAAAGGAGTCAAAAACTCTCACATTTACGGATTATAGAGTTGGGCCTGGACGGAACTGGAGTGACGACAAGTTTCCACCTTCAACGAGGCCATCACCCAGGAAGAGGCCCTGATGGACTTCAAGAAGGATAGAGGCAAGGCTAAGGAGACAAGAAATAGCCATGCCAAAGGTGGGGGAGATCGCGGCAGGGGCAAGGAAGGCTACCCACCTAGGAAGCCGGTATGTCAGGCCTATGCTTAGAAGAAGGACCAACCACCTAAGGAGAGAAACTATTATATATAAGGAGGCCCACATGGATATGCGAGGTGTTCTCTGATGAAAAACCTTGGGGCCACCATACGGGACTATGGAAAGAAGGAGACTCAAGACCAAGGTCAGAGTTCGAGCACCATACAGGTGGGCATGATCGGGGTCTGTGCCACTACTGCCAAGACAATCGGTGAATAGGAGGCTTACCCCATGCAGTACGTGGATATGACTCTAAACGGGAAGTAGGTATATGCCATAGTAGACACAAGAGCCAAAGCCAATATCATGACCAAAGCAGAAACAGCAAGATTGGGGCTAAGTTATGGTCCGAGCAATACGCATCTTAAAATGATTAATGCCCTACCGACTCTAGTATGTGGAGTCATGCATGGCATACACGTCACCTTGGGAAAATGGAAAGGTAAGACAACTTTGTTGTTGCCCCTTAGACATCTTCAATATTATACTTAGGCAACAGTTCTTCCGCCGATGCCACACCATGATAGACCCCTACCTTCAAAGGATGCTTGTGCTAGAGAAGGAAGGGTCCTGCATGGTGCCTTTAGTCAATATGCCTAAGGTTGAAGGAGTAACCCAACTATCATCCATGCAGCTTATGAAGTGCCTCATAAAGGGGGAGCCCACTTACTTGGCTACCATCGCAAGTTTGAGTGAAAGTGATGGTGTCTCAGAACCCCTGCCACCTTGCATTTAAAAGGTGCTTGATCAGAATAAAGATATCATGCCCAAAGAGTTGGCAAGACACTTGCCGCCAAGATGCAAGGTCGATCACAATATCAAGTTGGAGCCAGGAACCCGACCACCCACCTATCCACCATACAATATGGCACCACCAGAATTGGAGGAGCTCAGGAACCAGTTAAAGGAGCTAGTTGAAGCTGGCCATATTCGACCATCCAAAGCACCATATGGATCCCCAGTGTTGTTTCAAAAAAAGAAGGATGGTTCATTACGCCTTCGCATAGACTATCATACACTAAATAAGGTGACCATAAAGAACAAATATCTGATCCTGCTGATAGCCGATTTATTCGATAGACTTGGGTAAGAAAAATACTTCTCCAAGATGGATCTCAGGAAAGGATACTACCAGGTACGCATAGCTGAGGGGGATGAGCCAAAGACAACATACATCACCAGGTATAGATTGTACGAGTGGTTGGTAATGCCCTAGAGTCTAACCAACGTACCCGCTGCCTTCTGTACCTTCATGACTAAGATCTTTCACCCCTACCTGGACAACTTGTAGTAGTACACTTGGATGATATTGTGATATATAGCCACACCTTGAAGGAGCACGTGGAGCATTTTCGCAAAGTCTTCCGAGTCTCATGGGAGAACCTATTGCAGGTTAAGTGGGAGAAGCACGAGTTCACCCAGCATGAAGTGGACATCCTCGGTCACAACATTAGCCAGGGCCAGCTTCACATGGACGAGGCTAAAGTGCGAGCCATCATAGAGTGGGAGATGCCCACAATGGTGACAGAGCTGAGATTATTCCTTGGGCTAGCAAACGACTATTGGAGATTCATAAGTGGCTACTGTGCGATAGCCGCTCCACTCACCGCATTGCTAAAGAAGAACAAGCCATGCGTGCGGAGCGAGAAATGCGAGGAGGCATTTCAGGACCTCAAATCTACCAGATCAGATGAGCCGGTTCTTGCCTTACCCGACTACTCTAAGATATTCGATGCACACGCAGATGCCTCAAACTTCGCTATCGAAGGTGTGCTGATACAATATAAGAACCCCATAGCTTTTGAGAACCGCAAGATAAATGAGACCGAACGATGGTATACTGTGAAACAGGAGGAGATGACTGCCACTATAAATTTCCTTAGAACCTAGAGGCATTACTTGTTGGGCTCAAAGTTTGTGGTCCAGACCAATAACATTGCCACTAGCTATATCCCCAAAAGAGGCTTACCCCCAAGCAAGCTAGGTGACAAGACTTTCTAACAAAGTTCGACTACGAGCTGGTATATAAACCAGACAAGGGCAATGTGGTGTCCGATGCTTTGAGCAGGAAAACAGAGTGAGCTACCATCAAAACAGCCTACTGCGACATCCGAGAGTCCATCAAAGAGGGCCTATCACAAGATCCGGAAGCAAAAAGGCTTATGGAGTTAGCATCAGAAGGAAAGACTCGATGCTTTTGGATTGAAGATGGTATCCTACTTACCCCAGAAAAAGGGTATACATTCCAAAGTACGATAACATAAGGTGACAGATCATTAAAGAAATCCATGGTACACTATGGGCTAGGAATCCAGGGCAGCAGCTTTTGCGAGCTCTCATAGAGGAGATGTACTACTGGCCAAGAATGTCGGACGATATCAAATGTTGTGTGCAAACTTGTCTTGTTTGTCAACAAGAAAAGATAAAAAATGCCATCCTGGAGGTCTTTCGGAGCCGCTCCCCATTGCCAAGCGACCATGGGAGAGGATTACCATGGACTTTATCACTAACTTATCAAAGTCCGAGGGATAGCACACCATTATGGTTGTGGTGGATAGGTTCTCAAAGTATGTCACAGTTATGCCTACCACACCATGATGAACAGATAAGGAAGTAGCCCAGTTATTTCTTAAGAATGTGGTGAAGTATTGGGAGCTATCGAGGTACATCATAAGTGATCATGACCCGTGCTTTACTGGGAAATTTTGGAGGGAACTATTCCAAATACTTGGCATGGAGCTACATTTCTCCATAAGTTTCCATCCACAAACCGACGGCCAAACCGAGCGAGTTAATGCCTTGTTGGAGTGCTATCTTACGCACTTCGTAAGCTTACGTTAAAGGGATTGGGCCAAGTTGCTTAATGTGGCCCAATTTTCATACAACCTATAGTGGAGTGAAGCAACAGGGAGGACACCATTCGAGCTTGCTATGGGCCAACATCCGTGAACTCCTCACTCATTACTGGCAATATTCGAAGGAAAGAGTTTAGGCGCTTATCATTTGGCCATAGGATTTGAGGAGCAGACGGACGCTGCCAAATCTTACCTAGCCAAGGCGGCCAAACAAATGAAGAAGTGTGACTTTTGGACACGAAATACGACCAACTACAAAGTTGGAGACTAGGTGTTGGTGAAGTTCAATCCAAGGCAGTTCAAAGCACAAACGGGAGTAAATCAAAACTTAGTGCGCAAATACGAGGGGCCATTCAAGATCCTTTCCAAGGTTGGAAAGATCTCATATCAGCTGGAGCTACCACTATCACTAAAGGTTCATCCTATCTTCTATGCTAACGTCCTCAATCCATACCATGAGGATAAGGATGATCCAAGTCGAGGATAGTCAAGGACAGTCGAGTAGGGAACGCATTACCAACACTGCATCACATGATCGAGACATAGAGGACATCATCGATTACCAAGAAAATCATAAGAGGGGACAATGGACTACCACAATGTTCCTTGTTCATTGGAAGGGTCAATCACCAGGAGATGCCACTTGGGAGAAATAGAAGACTTGTGGCAGTTTGGGGACAAGGTGCATGTATTCTTACATCAACAACAATGTGCCACGGCCATCGCATCATTAGGTGGGGGAGAATGACCTATCCCACCTAAATTCTACTCTAAAATAGCACAGGAACATGTCCTCCATACTCTGAGGGCTCCGAAACTCTCTAGAATTGTGCAGAGGATTGAAGAGAAGACTAGAGAGACCATGAAGGTTCCAAAGACATGTAGAATTATGTAGATAAGTCTTGTAATTGTAAATATCTTAGATATTATTTATGAATACTCTAGAGGATCAATCCTAGCTGTAGGATCAAATTAATCTTAGCCATCCGTTAAGGAGGTAGAGTACTATAAATACCCCTCCTTGGCATTCATTTAGCATCAAGCAAAGTTGTAAGCTCTCAAGCCTTGTAAAGCATTCTCTAAGCAATCAAAGTCTTCTTTCTTCAAAAGCTCTCTCTTCTCTTTCAATATCTAGCATTCCCTTAGCGATCATAGGCAACAGGCTTACTAGTGTTTGCAAGATATAAGATTAGTAAGCAAACTGACTAGTGTCGCACAGAAGTTCTAGCGTGAGTTCTAGGTTCGTGACATAGTAGGTCCAAACTACTATATTGAGGGGTATATACCTCAATCGCCTAGCTCGGGGCTTGTAGGCCCATACTACCACATTGGGGGGTATGTACCTCATTCACCTAGCTCGGAGGGTCATAGGTCCGTGCTACTACATTGGGGGGGGGGGTTGTATATACCTCAATTTCCTCACCAATGAGCTAGTAGACCTTGGTTATGTAATGATGGTCATGTAATTGGCATGTAATATGTTCTATATAATCATTTTTTACTTCATGTATCATTCATTCATGTTATTTTGCTAATATGCTATCTTTTGCTTGCGATATTGCATTTTTCTATATGCCTATCTCTTGTTCCATTGCATCCTACATACTTAGTACATTTAAATGTACTAACATATACTCCATGCCTACATGATTTTACCATATTAGGACCGAGAACATATTGATCCTCCTCCTCCTAGTGGCTAGTACTTCTACCCAAAGCTAGTTGGTGAGTCCTAAATTCCTGTGATAATGAATTTATATCCTGATATGTGTTAATACTCTCTTTTCTTTATTGTATACTTAGTACTATGAGGGTAAGCCTGGTTGCTTCTCTTCGGCCTTGCTCTTATCTGTGCAGTGGAGGTGTTATTAGACAAGATATGCAATTATGTTATAATTCTTGACTCTTTTGATTTAATGATGTCTTATGTTACGAAATGCTTTCCCTTAGTCCCTTTGCTATTATTTCTACTCTTATTAATGTTGTTTAATGATTCCATGACCAAAAATGTGTAATAATATGTTAAGAGGCTTATTTGGGGTTCCTTTGGGTTCCCATTCGCCCATATCATGCCTAGGGCCTAAACTTTGGTCGTGACAAAACTAACATTACAAACCTGTGAAGTGTTTGATAAATTGTCTTGTTTAGGATCTTAGGTTATCGTTGGTTTATTGCATGGTTTACAAGTTAAATGATGTCATGATGTTCGTGGACTACAAAGTATGTTTTGGAATCATGAAATTATCTATGGTTTTACAAGTTTTGGTTGTTTATGAATTATTGAATTCTTATGTGAAGGGTTATGTTAAAGCCTACTAGATGGCGTTATGAACTGTGAGGTATGCCTCACCCCCTAGTACAAGGTCAATTCCTATATGAAATGGTTATGAACTATGTTGTATGCCTCACTCTCATGTATGAATCAATGCTACTTATTATCTTATTCTCCCATGAAGGGGTTATGAACTATGTGGTATGCCTCACCCTCATTTGTGATTCGATACTTCGTATTATAGTATGTATGAATGTAGGGTTTATGAACTTTGACATCCCTCTACCCTTATGTACTAACTATTACCTAATAGAAGGGGTTATGACCTATGCTATACCACTCACCCTCTAGGTTAAGGTGTTTGGATGATCTAATAAGGTCACCTTATAGTGTTAAACATGCTATTCAAGAATGATTATTTTTTAGCATGTTTTACCTCAAGTATTGTTCATGCATGCCATGTTGATATCTTACTTATCCTTTACTTATAGTTTTGCATTTTGATCATGTTACCTATCATTTATTGAATTGCATTCTACATACTTAGTACATTCAAACTTACTAACGCATACTGTATGCCTACATGATTTTACCATGTCAAGACCAGAGCTCTATTTGGCTATCCTCCTCCATGTGGCTGGTTTGACATCTTGAAGATAAGCTTGGTGAGTCCTCAAGTTCGAGGACACTATCTATTATCTCTTGTTATTTCTAAAATTTCTTTATGTTGATATTTAAAAATTATGAGGGTGAGCCCGAAAAGTGTCTTAACCCCTGCTCGATTCTAAGTTTAGAGGTGTTATTAGAATATTCTGATGTACCTATGTTATGAGCTTCACTTCTTATGTTTTATGACATCAAAGGATTCCCTTAGTCCCTTTATCCCTATTTTGACTCTCTGTTGTTTAATTTCTTTCGCGACCAAGTATATGTGTATAATATGCTAAAAGGCTTGTTGGGGCTCCCTTCAGGTTCCCCATTCAGCGTTTCACACCTAGGCCCTAAGTCTGGGTCATGAAAAAGATGGTTTCAGAGCACTAGATTGCTAATGGTCCTAGGATTCTAACACATCGCATCAATTAGAGTCTTATTCATAGTTGTGAAGCATGCCACAACTTTGAATGAGATCCTATCAGGGGTTTTAGGAAATATTTCACTTCCTCATGGTTTATATCGTGCCTTAGTTGTAAGGTAAGCCTTATTTCTCCTAACGAATTTTCTTTGCTCTTTTAGTTATTGATATTTCCCTATAAAGAGGAAGACGAAGGATGGGTCGTGCACCTGTGGGACCACCGGCTTATCCAGTTCCTCAATCTTCTCAAGATGGAGGGGCTTACGAAGTTGAATTCTAGAATTCTATCACCTTGTTATCCCATGCTATGGCCAACCAAATCAACTAAGGGGCCCGAGCCCCTAATGCTCTCACTCTGGCCTCAAGGGTAAAGGACTTTACTAGGATGAATCCACAGGAGTTCCATGGGTCTAAGGTGGATGAGGATCCCCAAGGAGTTCCTTGCTGAGGTGTGCAAGGTGTTAACTATCATGGGGGAGACTTCGGAGGAAAAGGTGAAGTTGGCAGCCTACCAATTGAAAGAGGTATCCCAAATTTGGTTTGAGCAATTGAAAATGGAGAGGGAAAATAATGATTCTATTCCTTTAAAGGAATTTAAAGTGGTATTTCTCAACCGGTTCTTCCCTCTTGAGCTAAGCGAGGCCAAAATGATAAAATTCATGAATTTGAAGCAAGGGTAGATGGGTGTGAGGGAGTATGCCCTCAAATTCAACTAGCTCTCTAAATATGCTCCACAAATGGTTTCCTATCTGAGGCTTAGAATGAATAAGTTTATGATGGGGGTATCCGCTTTGGTGAATAAGGAGTGTCCTGCAGGCATGATGATAAGCGATATGGATTTTTCCCACCTCATTACCTATGCCAAACAACTTGAGGGGGAAAACATAGGATGAAAAGAAGTGGAGAGTCCAAGAGGGCTCGATTTAAGGATGCCTGATCGAACAAGGTATCAAGTTTCAAGGATAAGGCTCTTCTAGTGCTCCAAACAAGAGGCTTGCTATGGATGGAATAGATAACCCAAGGTTCCAAGGTGGAAATGGTGGGATGAATTTTCCAAAATGCCCAAAATGTTGAAAACATCATCATGGAAATTTCTTAATGAATTCAAGTGTATGCTATGGGTGTGGGAAGATAGGTCATAAGCTTATTGATGCCCATACGTTCAAAACAAGGGCAAGGAGGGTCATCCTCAAGGTCAAGCTGCTCATGATGCTTAAGAGGACCTAGGAGGCAAGGGTAGATTAGGTGCACGATATTGCTAGCCGTATGTTGAAGTTCCCTTTGATCTTGATGTTTATTCATTGGTAGGTCTGGGCGTCACTATTCCTTTCATTATTGCTTTTGTTGCTAGTGGGCTTCATGTGTGTCCCAAATTGTTATGTGGACTTTTTGGTGTCTACCCCACTGGTGAATCTATTGTTGCTAGAAAGGTCTATGAAAATTGTCCCGCAGTCATGTTGCATTTAGGTCTTGACTTGTGATTTTGTTGGATTAGATGTGGTTGATTTTGATGTTATTCTTTGGATTGATTGGTAACATGCATTGTGTCTCCATTAGTTATAGAACCCGTAGGGTCAAATTTCAATTCCCTATTAAACATGTCGTTGAGGGTAGTAAAGAGGCAGGTTCATTTCATGTCTTAAGGTCCAATTGATCCCTAAGGGTTGCATTTATCATCTTGTAAAAGTAGGAATGTTAAGTATATGGTCCTTCCTATTTAGTTGATTCTGGTGGTCAATGAGTCCTTAATGTCCTTTTCGATATTTTGAATTTGTGATAGTATCTTTTGGTGTTGGTAGTACCTGGTTATGTCTATAGGTCTTATGAATAGGGTCTTTAAGCCTTACCTTGGTATGTTGTGGTGGTCTTTGGTGATGATATGTTGATTTATTTCCGAAAGTGAGGAAGAGCTTGTGAATCATTTTTGGGTGATGTTGTGAATTTTGAAGAAGGTGAGCTTGCTTACTGATTATGGAAAATAGGAGTCTTTGGGGTGACAAAAGGGTGGTTGGAGAAGTACATCGGTTGACTAGATTGGGAATGAGTTTGGGTGAAGTTGAGAATGGTGGTATAGTGGTTTTGGTGGTTCTGAATCTTCTTTGGTTGAAGAGATCTAGTTAAGCAAGGCCTTGATTTCTACCTTGATAGACTTTGAGGTCTTGGTGAGGGATGGTAGAGGGAAGATTTTCTCCTAAGGGGGAGATGGTGGCTTTTGATGCCTAAATGGACGTTGTGTGTGTACGGTTGACAATTGGGTTATGGTTTGTAGGTCCTTATAGGGATGGAGGGAATAGAAAGGTTGCACAACGAATGAAGTTGTTATGGATATGGATATCGTTCATCTGGTTTTCCCATGTGTCTATGTTAAGGTGGTGTGTCGTGACCCAAGTTCTATGGTGACTTTGAAGGCTGTGGATATGATGTGGGATAATTTGACTTATGGGAGGTTCCGATAGAAATCTTGGATAGGCAAATGAGAAGGTTGAGAGACAAGGATGTAACTTCCATCAAGGTTCTCTGGAGGAATCGATGAGATGAAGTAGTCAATAAGGAAGCCGAAGCGGTTGTAAAAGAGCGATGTTCGTACCTTTTTCACTTTATTGAAGCCACAGATAACAACTGAGTCCTTCATGTGATTCCAAGTCTTAAGATTCAACACTTATGTCATTTGAATATATTCATGTTTAAATTGATAAGTTCATGGTGATTTTGACACTTATGTTTAGGTTCTTTTGAAATGATGTTTAAGTGCATTGTTGCATTCTTGTATGGGCTAAAATTATCTTGCTTACTTCTCTTGTATACGTTTCTTTGACATTTGGGGACGAATGTTCCCATGGGAGAGATACTTAAATTCCCCATACTTGCTTAGGAATACCCCATAATCGTAATTTCCTTATGTCTGAAAATCAAAGATATTTAAACACCCCTTCTCGTTGCTAAAAAAGACCCCATGATTCATACTTTCTTTAATATCTCAAAATTCGTGTAATATTTTGCAAATCCGACTTCATATTCTTGTTCAGTGGACCAAGTTGTATGGGGAGATGAGTACCTACAAGTTATACTTTATCCGTTCCAAGAAAATAATTTTTTGGTGAAACTTGCAAAAATAGTAGTTGTCCGTGACAAGTACATGATGCGGACCTGGCATGGGCTAGTTCAAATATTTACCAAAAAATCCTTTTTTACTCCAAGGCTATTGGGTATGAACCCAATACCTATATATGTGAAAATTCCTCATTCTTTAGCCATTTTTAGCTCTAAAAACACACAAAAAACCCTCAAATTCCTCTCTAATCTTCATCATATTTTCCATCCATTCTCAAGACTTTCAAGAAGTTTTGTTGGAGTTCAAGGACACCAAGTCAACACCCAAGTCCTCCTCAGATCCTTTTTCAAGAAACTCCAAGATTAAGGTACGTGGATTTCAACCATTGGGTCCTTTCACCTATGGTGCCCAACCTTCCTTTTTCTACATAAATTGCATGTTTTCATGATGGTGTTTCTATGGGTATATCTTATTACAAATTTTGAGTATCAACCATATTGGGGATTTATGAAATGTTGTTCAACTATGCATGCTTTGAGCTACGGGGCAATGATCTTTTGTGTGAATTGATTAGGGGTTTTGGCGTATCTTGCAAGAGGGTATTATCTAGTGATGGTGGGTTAATTTAAATCGATTTTCTCACATGTCTTCATTCTTGAGTTGAATGATTTTTACGCAAACATCACACATTCGCCAATTGCTTGATAAGTTGTCTTTATTAGGATTCTTGTGTTATTTATGGTCTATTGCATGGTTTACAAGTCAAGTGACTTCATGATGGTTTTATGAGTCTCAGTTGTTTATGAATTATTGAATTCTTATGTGAAGGATTAGGTTAAAGCCTACAAGATAGGGTTATGAACTATGTCGTATGCCTCACCCTCTAGTACAAAGCCAATTCCTATATGAAGAGGCTATGTACTATGTTGTGTGCCTCACCCTCATGTATGAATCAATGCTACTTACTATCTTATCCTCCCACGAAGGGGTTATGAACTATGAGGTACGCCACACCGTAATTTGTGATTCGACACTGCGTATTATATTATGTGTGCATATAGGGGTTATGAACTATGACCTCCCTCTACCCTCATGTACTAACCATTACCTACTAGAAGGGGCTATGACCTATTCTATACCACTCACCCTCTAGTGTAAGGTATTTGGACGATCTAATCATGTCACCATATAGTGTTGAACAAGCTATGCAAGAATGATGATTGAGGTACAAGCTATGCAAGAATGATTATTTTTGAGAATGTTTTACCTCAATCATCATTCATGCATTCCATATTGATATCTTACATATCCTTTGCTTATAATTATGCATTTTTATCGTGTTGCCTATCCTTTGTTACATTGCATCTTACATACTTTGTACATTCAGATGTACTAATGCATACTATATGCCTATATGATTTTACTATGTAGAGACCAGAGCTCTATTTGACTATCCTCCTCCATGTGGCTAGACATCTTGAAGATAAGCTTGGTGAGTCCTCAAGTTCGAGGAAACTATCTACTTTCTGTTGTTATTTTCTAAAACTTCTTTATGTTGTTATTTGACAATTATGAGGGTGAGCCAGGAAAGTGCCTTGGCCCCCGCTCTATTCTAAGTTTAGAGATTTTGTTGGAATATTACGATGTATCTATGCTATGAGCTTGACTCCTTATGTTTATGATATCAAAGGATTCCCTTAGTCCCTTTATCCCAAATTTGACTCTCTATTGTTGTTTAATTGCTTCCACGACCAAGAATGTGTGTATGATATGCTAAGAGGCTTGTCTAGCGTCCCCTTCGGGTTCCCCATTCTCAGTGTCATGTCTAGGCCCTAGGTACAGGTCGTGACAAATACCTAGGTCATTCTCACTGTCACACCCCTCCCTGGGGTCGTGACCGGTGCCCGATAAGGACACGTAACCACCTAATAAATCGACTTCCTTTC
>JAOTQR010027787.1:0-16461 GCA_025774065.1 Solanum ossicruentum | reverse complement strand
TCAAATAACATGTTTTATTAAGGTGGGGGGTGCTCAGGGGAAGGGGCAGGGGCGCGGGGGGGTGGTGTTCGGGGTAAAAAAATTCTTAAATTTTTTTAAACTAAATTATTTTTTAACATTCTTTTTGAGTTGGTGGGAGCGGATAGCTTGGGTGGGGGGTAAAAAATTTTAATTTTTTTGAAAATTAAATTTTATTTTACATTTTATTTTGGGTAGGGGTGCTCAGGAGTGAGGGGCAGGGGGACTTGAGGTGGAGGAGCAGAAGGTGAGGAATGACTCAAAGGATCTGCTTTTGAAACTTTTAACATGATCTTTACTATAATATGGATATCCATATCTACCCATATTATTTATTGGATAACTCATTTTTTACCCATATAAAATATAAATCGAGTTGGGTATTTTATTCATTTTTACTTAACTCGTACTTGATCGACTCATATTTGACTCGACCCGCTAGTTTTGCCACTCCTATTTCAAATTATATTTTAATGATGCATTGATCATTCATCATCCTTGAGGTTTATTCCTTCGCTATGATTATGCATATTGATTATTATGGTGGTTCATTTCTTACATTGCATCCCACATACTTAGTAGATTCAATGTATTAATACATACATTGCCTACATGATCTCACCATGTAGGAATTACTGCTCCTCTTACTCCGTACATGTGGCTAAATTTGGTTTGAAGACTACTTGTGGTGAGTCCTCTAGTTTAGGGACAATAGCCCACTTTCTTTTAGGCTTGATGTATTAAGATTTTTAGACTATCTTGTAGTATCTCTTTATTACTTTCATTTGAGGGTGAAGTAGGTACATGTTTTAGCATACGCCAAGTCTAAAGCTAGAGGTATTGTTGGACAAGTAAGAAGAATTATGACTTGGTCTCATTTTATTTTTGATTCTTCCTTAGTCCAACTTTCCCTAATTTCTGCATTAATTGATATTCATTACCAATGTAATGCTTAATATATGCTAAGAGGCTTGGGTGAGGTTCCTCACTCACTGTGTTATGGCTAGACCCTAAGCTTGGATCGTGATAGATTTACTTAGTTGTAGGACTGCGATTGCGATGAACAAATCTGCTGTTAGTCTTAACTTTTATTTTTCAATCCTCAGTTTCCCTTGATTTCACTTAATATTTTCTTTATCTTCCTAAATAATTCTATATCTCGATATCCTGCAAAAGATGTAGAAAATTATATCAAATGCACCCATTCTCAAATAAACAAAGAAAAATATAAGCTTAACACTAAGAAATAACACCCCTAACTTAAATTATTTCTTATACTCAAGCAAGTTAGACTCAAAGCACTATGAAACTTTTCTACTTTTGAGCAAACAAATGATACCAATTGTTTCTAATTCACTTGCATCACTAAAACATAAAGAATACGACTTCAATTGGTACTGATGATTAGTCATCATATGCAAAAATTTCATCAAAAGCTCTCCTCACCTCCACAACATACTATCAAGGATGCAAAAGTATTTTCATGAATAATCATGTGACAACCACTCATTCTCAAGAAATGCCTCAAGATCACTAGTTTCTTCACATTCTCATTTGACTCATTTTGAAAGTTTTCAATATCACCATTTTCTTAATCCACATGCTCTTACAAGAAATAATGTCCCAAAATTTACTCACAAATATCGACAAGGAACAAAAGTACAAATACTCACGCTCACAGTCTTACTCACTCTAACACTCATATAGAAATTCTCATGCATAGAAGTACAACATAATAGGCTTGTCCTTGTGTTAAATCATCATTGGCTCAAAAACAGTCTATCCAAGATCACGAAGGACTTCTATTAAGCTTGTAATATAAGCTTAGTGAAAGTTAGAATAATATTTGGATAAAAGTGACTAGACCATTCTTCAATACTAGATAAAATTTCTAATTTTCTCTTTACCACTTTTCTTCATTTTTCAACACAATGCACACTTTTTCTTTCATACAAATTTTCTCTTAATTACCACTTTTTTCTTCTTTCTTTATATCATTTTTTCATTGCTCAATTTCAGGCCACTTGTGATTAACATCTCCCTATGAGTTTTGCAACATTCTGAGACTCAAGCTTTTTGCCTTAATTTTATAACGGTATAGTTAAAAGAGGGGCGGGTTCAAAAGAGGATTTGTTTTCTCAAAATGAGTAAGATATGTATTGTGGTTGTCAAAGAGATGGTATTAACTCAAACGGGTCAATTAGGGATACATTTAGTGCAATGACAGGTCATTTGGGTCAATCAGATTGTTAAAATTCACAAAAACAAGGTCTTAGTTCATTTCTCTACAAAAATAATCAAGACAACATTGAAAGACTAACGAGACATATTCTAGCTAGAAAAAGTGACACAACAATTTATTCAACGAGCTCACCACACATGACATGAAAATTAATCAAGATAACTCAATCTTTATAGCCTTTATAAGCACCAATGGCAACACACTTTATAACCACTAACAAGTCCAATGTAAAAAGATGGATCATAAGAATTGTCACAAGATGATCCATATCATGCATTTGTTTTCAAAAGTTTGGAGGGGTATGCTTAACTCTTTGACAATGCAAGACTATTATTAGTACCAAAGAATTCACATCCTCTAAGAATGATGATTTTCTCTTAAGAAAAGAAAGGCATCACTCAATTCATCATTGAGCGAGTTTATGCCTTTTTTGAGGTATGACTACTTAAACTTCATTGTACAAGTCCCCAATAAGCACACTCGCACTCATACAATGATTTTTCCTTAAGGAAGTCATCACTCTATCTATCATCAGGAATCATCACTCAAAAACACCATCAAATAGAATAAAGAAATTATTGAGAGGAGAGAAAACTAACAAGAAATGAAAAATAACCAATGACTGATCCAACATACTCAATCAACACAAACTCAAGAAAGGCACACCATAAAAATAAATCCATAATAATTTAAAATAGCAATGTAAAATAACAAATCCCAACATTTTACACACCACACAAAAGAAAAAAATTGAAGTACTCCTAACTAATAGTTGTACTATGTCCTCATAGTGAAAAAATGAAAGCATAGGAAAAGTTTGAAGGACTTCCCAAATTGACTTAATCAGAATTATAACTATAATAGCCCTTAAGGACTATGTAATCTTCATCCTCATCATGTAATGACCCCCAATTTCGGAGCCTCAAGTGTAGAAAAGTTGACCTAAAACTAACCTAAAGTTAATTCACGGGGGCGACTTACAGCCCGTAGGTGAATATACGGCTCATAGGTTTGGTCCTTAAACATGAGACTTCAGGAAGGGGAAAAGTTTTCAGGTGTGCCACAGACAAAGTGATGGCCTTTAGGATATATTACGGTCTATAGATAGGGTCATGAGTGAGACTATCAAATATGAAAGAAATTTAAAGTTTGCTTAAAGGTGACCTATGTATTACCAAATAGCTCATAAAACAACGCATGACCCATAGAATCCCTTCATGGAATGAGACCAAGAAAATGAGAAAAATGGCTAAGTATGGAAGGACTCTACGAGTCCAACCACGACCCATAAGAATGGATTCATGGTTGGCTCTAACAAAAGTCTATTTTAGGGATTTTAGATGTGTTACCATACGAATAGGACTTACGACCCATGGTTTGACCTATGTCTCGTAAACGGGTTTTTGTAAGTGAACCGATAGTTTTAATGAGGGATAGTTTGGTCATTTTTTCATTTCTATTCCTAAACTCAGTTGTTTTGGGATCCAAAGGGGTCTTAAATTAGTTCCCAAACCCTAAAAAGTCTTCATTCTCTCTATTCTTTCCACTATCAAAACTTTCCTGAGTCAAAAGCTCTCAAGAAAAAAGAAAAGGCAAAATCTAGGGTTTCCAAGAATCTTCCCAAGATTTCAAGGTGGAATTCTCCCAAGTTTCACCAAGACATAAGTTTATTTATTGGTGCCCTTCAACCCATAAAATTCCCTTTTTGCCTTTTCTTTAAGTACCTTTAAGAAATTATGCAAACTTATAATGATTTCATGATTTTTATATTATTAAATGCTATTCATGATATCCTAGAACTGTTTTACTAAGTATATATGCATGTTCTGAGCTATTGATGATGACCTCACGAAGGGTTTCGACAATTACAACTGTGGGCATTTTTTATGGTCCTTAAAAGAGAAATTTCATCATGTTTTATGTGATTTATGATTGTTCCATTTAAAAAGCCTAGTCCACCTAGTTTTGAAGTAAAGCTTTATGGTATATGATGATGATTAGGGCATTAAGTTATTTTTGAGTAATTATTTTTCAAAGATATAAGCATGTTGACAATTTTCCTAAAAGATGTTTAAGAAAGGTCCCCAAGATGAAAGGACAATTCTCTCCTGGTGGTTCCAAAGTTCGAGTTACTCCTGTGATTGCTACTTATGATTCTAAGTTGTA
This sequence comes from Solanum ossicruentum, assembly GCA_025774065.1. Classification (NCBI taxonomy): domain Eukaryota; kingdom Viridiplantae; phylum Streptophyta; class Magnoliopsida; order Solanales; family Solanaceae; genus Solanum; species Solanum ossicruentum. The sequence goes on along the minus strand of JAOTQR010027787.1, from coordinate 12,035 downwards.
CTTTAAAGAAATACGTGGGATGACTTAACACTGAGTGGACTTGAGATTTAGATTTATTCCGTTAGTTGAGGCATGACGCATTAAAGTTAAATCTCAAAGTCCTTAACTATGTGCCACTATAGTAGCCCTTGAATGCTAGGCTAGTTGAAACAAACCCAAAAAGTGCTCGAAAATGTGCCTTGGAAGTGCCCAAAATCGTAATTTCCATATATCTCAAAATACATGCATGATATAAAAAATCTGACTTCATATTCTTGATCAGGGGGTCAAATTAAGTGGGGGATGGGTCTAACTCCGATTTAAGAGCAACTGAATAGCAATTTCCAATGAGGTTTGCGCGCCCCAGGTGCAACGGTGGCTGGGGCACATAGATGAATAAAATTTTGTTTTCGCCATAGGTCCATGATGTGTACCTGTGTATTTTTTGCCAGTTAAATTTTACGGGCCAAGAATTTTTGGTCTTGGGCCTAAGTGTTCCCAAACGTGAAAATACCCATAATTAGCTATTTTTCATCCTCATATCATTCAAGACATTCCCCAATACTCATTCAAACACTTAGCTAATAAGTTTACTCCTAAACTCAAGTCTCCAAAACTCATCCAGATCTCAAGGTTGTCATTCAAGCTTCAAGTCTCCATCTCCAATCTTCATCGTCAATCTCCAAAGCTAAGGTATGTGGGTTTTTTCATAGGTTCCTTTCACCCATAATGTCCAAGATTCCTTTTACTTCAAATTACATGATTTTAAGTTGATTTATAAATGGGTCTTGCATATTATGAAAGTCACTGCACACTATATTGGAGTTTATGAAATTGTGACAATTTTACCATGTTTTGATCTATGAATCTAAGATCCATTGTAAGATTTGATGAAGGGTTTTGATTTATATTGCTTGATGGTGTTACTAAGTAATGATTGATGGTTTTACATTCGCTTCTAGTATGATTTCACTCTTGAATTACACGGTTTTACATTAGCACTACACATCCTCTGAGTGTTTGATAAAATGTCCAATTATGATTCCTTGAGGAATTGGAGGTCTAATATATATCCTATGAGTTGAATGACTATATGATGATGAAATAAATGTATGTATATGATATTCTCTGTATAGTGTTAGAATGTGATCATGCCCTACTCGGGGGTTGCACATTGGGTAACCGTATCAAGGGGTTCGTACCTTGATAACCATGTAGAGGGTTTTGTACCTTGATAACCATGTTGGGGGGGTTTGTACCTCAGTCACTATGGGTGGTAGGGTGTGACGATCCACCAACTATGTCGGGGGGTTTGTACCTTGGCAACCATGTCAGGGGGTTAGTACCTCGGTCACCAAAGGTCTTAGGAGCGACGATCCACCAACCAATTGAAGGGGTTTGTACCTCAATCACCAAAGGTGGTAGGGTGCGACGATCTACCAGTATGATAATGATCTCTTTTTACACATGTATTATGTTCTATGTAAAGATGTTTTACTTAAGCATCACTAGTACATGCCATATTACCATAAGCTTATTCATTGCCTATGTTATGCATTTTTTTATGGTGCTAATCACTTGTTTCATTGCACCCTACATACTTAGTACAGTCAAATACACTAATGCATACACTATGCCTTCATGATGTCACCATGTAAGAATCGGAGACCCACTTGAGCATCCTCCTCACGTGGCTAGTATAATTGTTTCTCAAGCTTGTTAGTGAGTCCTCCATTCCAGGAACAAAGTTTATGATCTCCTTCTATGTTCTAAGACTATCTTTATTTTATGTATGTATTGACTATGAGGGTGAGCCTAGTTGCTTGTATTATCCTTTGCTCTTATCTATGTAGTAGAGGTGTTGTTGGACATGTTATGTATCTATGCTATGAGCCTTGACTCTCTTGTTTCCTGATGTTTATGATACAGAGATTTGCCAAATTCTCTTTGTTTATGCTTATCTCTTATTGTCATTTTTAATTCTTCCGCGACATAGGATGTGTAATAATATGCTATGAGGCTTGTTTGGGGTTCCTTCGGGTTCCCAATTTGCTGGTCATGTCTAGGCCTTATGCTTGAGTTGTGAAAAAGATGGTATCATAGTACTAGGTTGTTAGATTCTCAAAGTTCAACACACTGCGTTGATTAGGGAAACCACCCCAAAAAGTGCCCTGAAAACGTGCCTTAGAATGCTCAAAATTTTAAGTTCCATATATCTCAAAATTTGTTTGTTATTTCAAGAATCTAACTTCATATTCTTCTTCAGGGGGTCAAAAGTAGGGGGATGAGGGTCTAATCCTGATTTTATAACAATCGAATCACAATTTTAAATTTTCAAAATATCAATTTCCAAAGACGATCCGCGACAGCACTGCGACGCACAGCTGTCGCGGACATGTGTTAATTTGGCCTCTGCGGTAGGTCTGTATCATAAATCTTTGTATTTTATTACCAGTGATTTCTATCTCGGTCCAAGGCTTTGGGATCCTGGGCCTAAGTGTTCCCAATCATGTTTTCATCTATACTTAGCCTTATTTCACCCTCATATCATCCTAAACATTCCCCAATACTCACTAAAACACTTAGTGATATTTTCACTCCCAAATTCAAGTCCCAAAACCTCATCCCAAGCTAAGGTTCTCCTTTAAGATTCTTCTTCAAGCTTCAGGTCTCCATCTCCAATCTTCACCAAGTTCTTCTCTAAGCTACGCTATATGGGTTTCTTTCATGGGTTCATTTTGTCCATGATACCCAAGCCTCCTTTTACTTAAATTGTATGATTTAAAGTTGATAGACAAATGGTTCTTGCTTATTATAAAAATTCACTGCATACTATGTTAAAGCTATTTAAAGTTGTGACTGTTTTGCCATGTTTTGAGCTATAAATCTTTGATCTATTGTAAGATTTAAGAAGGGGTTTTGATGTATATTTCTTGAGGATGTTGAAAGGTGTTGATTGATGGTCTTACAATGTATTTTCTTGCATAATTTCATCTTTATATTTCATGGTTTTATACTAGTATTACACACCCTCAAAGTATTTGATAAAATATCCGAATGTGGTTTCTTGAGGAGTCGAAGGTCCGAATCATGAGATATGATAAGAATTATTATATGATGATGAAATGAGATTATATATATGATAAATTCTATATAAAGTGTTGCATTATACCATGCCAAATTCAGGGGGAGTAAGAACCCGGATAACCTAGATGGGGGTTTGTACTCATCAAACTAGGGAAAGGTTTGTATTTCTCCACCATGGTGATGGGGCCACGTTATTACCAACCTATATGGGGGTTTGTACTCATCTACCTAAGTGATGGGGCGACATCATCACTAACCTACCAAAGGGTTGTACATTTGGAAATCTAGCTTGGTCTCTTCTATACATATGATATATAAGCATGAGTTACCTAAGCATGTTTTACTTATGTATTGATTATACATGCCATATTGTTATATTATGCCTATTACCTATTGTTATGCATTTTGATTATGATGCTTAATTTTTGTTGCATTGTATCCTACATACATAGTACATTCAAATGTACTAACGCATACACTATGTCTACATGATGTCACCATGTAGGAACCGAAGCCCAAGTTGATCATCCTCTTCCGCGTGGCTAGTTCGATGCTATTCAATCTAGTTGGTGAGTCCTCCACTTCGGGGACCTTAGTCTATGTTTCTCCTATTATTTATTGAGATACTCTTCTTAATGTTCTATTTGACTATAAGGGTGAGCCCATTTACTTTGTCTTGGCCCCCACTCTTATCTATGTATTAAAGGTGTTGTTAGACATATTATGCATCTATGATATGCATTTCACTTTTGTCTCTTGATTATGATGATATGGAAGTGTTTCCCCTTACCCCTGGTATCCCCATTCTTTTATCTGTTAATGCTTAATTTATTGCCTCCACGACCAAAGATGTGTAATGATGCTCTAAGAGGCTTGCTTGTGGTCTCTTCAGGTTCCCCTTGCGCCATATCACATCTAGGCCCTAGTTTGGGTCATGACAAACATGATATTAGAGCACTAGGTTGATAGATCCTAAGAGTCCAACACACCATGTTGATTAAAGCCCTACTCATGGTTGTAAAGCATGCCATGACTATGAATAGCAAGCTATGAGGCATTTAGGATATATTTCCCTTATTTATGTCCTAAGTCGTGCTATAGAGTTGTAGTAAGTTTTCCCCATAATGATTGTTCTTTTCTATGCTAGATCATGCCAAACACTCGAGGACGAAAGGCCCAAACTCCCTAGGAGCAATCTAACAATGGTGAGCTCCGGGATGCTCTCACTATACTTGCCCAGGTTATGGCCAACCAAGTCAATCAAGGGGCCCAAGCCCCTCGTGCTACTACCCGGGAGATAGGGTAAGGACTTTATAAGGATGAATCTTCGGTTTTCTATGGGTCAAAGGTCGACGAAGATCCACAAGAGTTCATTGATGAGGTCTACAAAATCTTGAATATCATGGGTGTTTGGGTGTTGGACCAAATGAAAAGGAAGAGTTGGTGGCATGCCAACTCAAAAGGATAGCTCAAATATGGTATGATCAGTGGAAGGGTGAGAAGGGGGTTGGTAATGTGGTGCTTTGGGAGGAGTTGAAATTGGCTTTCCTTAATTGGTTTTTCCCTCTTAGGCTTAGGGAAGCTAAGTTGGTGGAGTTATGAACTTGAAACAAGGTGCTATGAGTGTGAGGGAGTATGCCCTCAAGTTTAATCAACTTTAAAAGTATGCTCCTCATTTGGTGGCTGATCCTAGATCTACGATGAATAAGTTCATGATGGGGGTCTCTGACTTAGTAAGTGAAGAGTGTCGATCCGCCATGCTAAATAGTGACATGGACTTGTCTCAATTGATTACCTATGCCGAGCAAATAGAGGGGTAGAAATTTAGGAAGAGAAGGGGGTGTGAGGCTAAGAAGACCCATCTTAGGGGTAAGTTCCAAAGGAGTGGCCATTTTCATTAAGGCCAAGGGTCTCACCATGCTACTAATAGGGGGTTTGCCAATGATCACCCTAGGCCTCACGGTGTTGGTGTATTGGCTCCTATTTATCTGTGTCCTGCATGTGGGAATGGTCATAAAGACGCATGTTTGAAAGATTCTAATACATGCTTGGGTTGTGGGGATCTTGGGCACAAGAAGGTAGATTATCCAAGAAACCTTGGAAACGTCTGGGGTGCTAATACGGTCCCATTGGGGATAGGTCATCCTCAAGGTGGTGCCCTAAGGCACAATCGATTTTATGCTCTACATAGGAGGTGAGGGGTTGGTGAGGTCCCCGATGTTGTTACTGGTCTGTTGAAAATCTTTGACTTTGATGTGTATACTTTGATTGATCTAGGTGCAACTCTTTCCTTTGCTATCCCTCTTATTGCTAAAAAGTTCCATGTTATGCCTGAGTTATTGCATGAGTCATATGATGTGTCTACTCCTATTGGTGCCTCTATTGTTGCTAGGAAGGTTTGTAGGAGTTGTCCTATTTACATTATGCATAAGTTGTTGACTGTGATCTTGCTAAACTAGACATGGTAGATTTTGATATCATACCTAGGATGGATTGGTTGCATGCCTATCATGCCTCTATTGATTGTGGAACCCGTAGAGTCAAGTTTCAATTTCCTAATGGACCCATCCTTGAGTGGGAAATTCAAGATGTAGTGGTCAAGGGTACATTCATTTCATGCATTAAAGCACATAGGGCGAGTTTGTATCATCTTGTGAGGGTGAAGGATGTAGAGTCCAAAGTCCCTTCCATTTAGTCGGTCCCCATTGTAAACGTGTTTCTTGATGTCTTCCCAAATGACCTTCCCGGTGTCCATCCTGAAAGGGAGATAGATTTTGGCATAGATCTCCTTCCTGATACTTAAAGTATCTCCATTTCCCCTTACTGTATGGCCCCGACGGAGTTGAAGAAGTTAAAGGAACAATTGAAAGATTTATTGGAAAATGGATTTAATAGAACTAGCCAATCACCTTGGGGTGCTCCGGTGTTGTTTGTGAAAAAGAAGGATGGGTCACTTAGAATGTACATTGACTATTGACAACTCAATAGGGTCACCATCAAGAATAAGTATCCTCTTTGAAGAATTGATGACTTATTTGACCAATTGCAAGGGGCTAGCTTCTTCTCTAAGATTGATCTTCTATCCGGGTTTCATCAAGTGAGGGTGAGGGAGTGTAATATCCCTAAGACGGCTTTTCCAACTAGATATGGGCATTATGAGTTTTTTGTGATGTCGTATGGGTTGACTAATGCACCGACTATCTTCATGGACCTAATGAATAGGGTCTTCAAACATTACCTTGATTCCTTTGTTGTGGTCTTCATTAATGATATATTGATCTAATCACATAGTAGGGAGGAACATATGGGTTATTTGAGGGTTGTGTTGCAAAGATTAAAGTAGGAGAAATTGTATGCTAAATATGATAAGTCTGACTTTTGGTTGAAGGATGTAATATTCTTGGGTCATGTGGTCTGGGGGATGGTATAAAAGTGGATCCTAAGAAAATCATTGTGATTAGGAATTGGCCTATACCATTGACCCCGTTGGATATTAGGAGACTCTTGGGCCTTGCGGGTTACTATGGATGATTTGTGAATGGGTTCTCCTCCATTGCTTCCACTATGACCAAATTGACTCAAAAGAAGGTTAAGTTTGTGTGGACTGATGAATGTGAGAGAAGCTTTCAAACATTGAATGATAGGCTTATGTCTGCTCCTATATTGTCAATACCGGATGGGCTTGAGGGTTTTTGTTTTTTGTGTATGTGATGCATCTAGAGTTTGTTTGGGTTGTGTGCTAATGCAAAATGGTAAGATCATAGCCTATGCTTCTAATTAACTTACAGTGCTTGAAAGGAACTACCCTACCCATGATTTTGAGTTGGCTGCCGTTGTGTTTGCATTAAAGATTTGGCATCATTATTTGTATGCGGTGCATGTGGATATCTTTACCTATCATAAGAGACTCCAATATATCTTCACTCAAAAGTATCTCAACTTGAGACAAAGAAGGTGGCTAAAACTTCTCAAAGATTATGACATGAGTGTGCATTATTATCCGGGTAAGGCGAATGTGGTGGCAGATGCTTTAAGTCGGGTGTCCATGGCTACCCCACCTCATGTTGATGGTGTGATAGGGAAATGGCTAAGGAGGTGCATAGATTGGCTAGATTGGGGTTTAAGTTGGAAGAGGTAGGATATGGTGATGTTGTTGTTGATGGTTCCAAGTCTTTCTTGGTTGATAAGGTGATAGCAAAACAAGATCTTGACTCCTCCTTGCTTGAATTGAAGGCCTTTGTGAAAGAGTGCAAAGTAGAGGTTTTCTCCCAAGGGGGAGATGGGGCCCTTAGGTACCAAGGTAGGTTGTGTGTGCCTTGTGTTGATGGTTTGAGGGAGAAAATTCTTGATGAGGCCCATAATTCTTCTTATTCCATCCACCTTGGTTCCACCAAAATGTATAGAGACTTGTGAGATGTGTGAAGAGGCATGAAGAGGGACATAGCCAAATTCTTTTCCAGTTGCCATAGTGTTCAACAAGTCAAAGCCGAACATCAAAGGTTGGGTGGTCTAACCCAAGACAGAGAAATTCCTACTTGGAAGTGGGAGGTGATTAATATAGATTTTGTGGTCGAGTTGCCCAAGACTAGAAAAGGTTTTGATTCCATTTGGGTTGTGGTTGATAGGATGACGAAATCAACTCACTTTCTACCGGTTAAGACTACATATAGGGATGAAGATCATGCAAGGTTTTACATCTATGAGTTAGTGATGTTACAAGGGGTTCCTTTATCCATCATATCAAATCATGGTTCACAATTAACTTCACACTTTTGGAGGTCTTTTCAAAGGGGTCTTGATATAAAAGTTCACCTTAGTACGACCTTTCACCCTTTAACGGATGGCCAAGCCGAGAGGATAATTCAAACACTTGTAGACATGCTTAGGGCATGTCTTTGGAGTTGAGGGGTAGTTGGGATGACCATCTTCCTTTGATTGAGTTTGTCTACAACAATAGCTATTACTCTAGTATTGTTATGGCTCCTTTTGAGGCTCTTTATAGTAGACGTTGTAGATCACCAGTTAGTTGGTTTGAGGTTGGAAAGGTTGCTTTATTGGAACCAGATCTTGTTATGGATGCTCTTGAGAAGGTTAGGATGATTAGGCAAAAGTTGAAGACAGCCCAAAGTCATCAAAAAGCTTATGTCGATGTGAGAAAAAGAGACCTTGAATTCAAAGTGGGTGATTGGGTTTACTTCAAAGTTTCTCCAATGAATGGTGTGGTTCATTTTGGTAAAAAGAGAAAGTTGAGTCCAAGATATGTTGGTCCTTCTGAGGTCTTGAAGAGGGTTCGCAGGGTAGCTTATGAATTGAATTTGCCTAGTGAAATGAACTTAGGTCAACCGGTATTTCATATCTCTATGTTGAGAAAATGTGTTGGAAATCCTAAGTTATTATGCCTATTGATGTTGTGGGTGTTGTTGAAGATATCTTTACTTATAAGAAGGTTCCGGTCAGATCCTAAATAGGCAAGTGAAGAGGTTGAGGAACAAGGAGGTGGCGTCCGTTAAGGTCCTTTAGAGGAACCAACAAATCGAAAGTGCTACTTGGGAGGCCGAAGCGGACATGCAAAAGGACATGCAAAAGCGATATCCTTATCTTTTCCACTCCACTTAAGCCTAAGGTACTCATTTTAAGTCCCCTACATGACTTCAAGTCTTATGTTTCAGCCCTATGTCATTCATATGCTTTGATGTTTACATTGGCAAGTCATGATGATTTTACACTCATGTTGAGGTTTGAAAATAATGTTTAAATGTAATGTTGCATTTTAGTTGGTACTGATTTGTTTATGATCATTCTTGACTTGTACTTGTATCCGCTCCAATATTATCACTACCGGATGGGCTAGAGGGATTTGTTGTGTATTGTCATGCTTCTAAAGTTGTGTACTAATGCAAGATGGTAAGGTCATAGCCTATGCTTCTAGGCAACTCAAGGTGTGTGAAAAGAACTACCCTACGCATGATTTTGAACTAGTTGTCGAGGTATTTGCATTAAAGATTTTGTGTCATTACTTGTATGGGGTGCTTGTTTATATGTTCACCAATCATAAGAGACTCCAATATGTCTTCACTCAAAAAGATCTTAATTTGAGGAAAAGGATATGTTAGACTTTCTTAAGGACTATGATATGAGTGTGAATTATCATCCAGGTAAGGCTAATGTGATGGCAGATGCATTGAGTAGGGTGTCTATGGGTAGCCTAACTCATGTTAATGGTGGTGATAAGGAGGTCCATCGTTTACCTAGATTGGGAGTTAGGTTGGGGGAAGTGGATAATGTTGTTGTTGTTATTGTTGTTGATGGTTATAAATCCTCATTGGTTAAAGAGGTGAAAGCTAAACAAGATCTTGACCCCTCCTTGTTAGAATTTACAACCTTGGTGAAAGAAGGCAAAGTAGAGGTTTTCTCCTAAGGGGGAGATGGTTCTCTTAGATACCAAGGTAGGTCATGTGTGCCTTATGTTGATGGTTTGATAAAAAAGATCCTTGATAAAGCCTATAATTTGTCTTAATCTATTCACCCCTACTCTACTAAAATGTATAGAGATTTGAGGGAGATGTATTTGTAGGGAGACATGAAGAGGGACATTGCCAAATTCATTTTCGGTTGTTATAGTTGTCAACAAGTCAAAGCCGAACATCAAAGGCTGGGTGGCCTAACCCAAGACATAGAGATTTCTTACTTAAAAGTGGGAGGTGATTAATATGGATTTTGTGGTTGGGTTACCCAAGACTAGAAAAGGTTCTGATTCCATTTGGGTTGTGGTTGGCAGGATGACAAAATTGGCCACTTTATACCAGTTAAGACCACATATGGGGCTGAAGAGTATGCTGGATTGTACATCCATGGCATGGTGAGATTGCATGGGGTTCCTTTATCCATCATATCAGATTATGGAGCTCAATTTACTTCACATATTTGGAGGTCATTCCAAAGGGGTCTTGGTAATAAAGATAAGCTTTCTATGGCCTTCCACCCTTAAACGGATGGCCGAGCCGAAAGGACCATCCAAACCCTTGAGGATATGCTTAGAACTTGTGTATTGAAGCTTAAAGGTAGTTGGGATGATCATCGCCCATTGATTGAGTTTGCCTACAACAAAAGCTACATTCGAGCATCGATAGGGCTCCGTATGAGACTCTTTATGGTAGATGTTGTAGATCATCGGTTGGGTGGTTTGAGGTTGGTGAGGCAGCCTTGTTAGGACCAGATTTGGTTATGGAGGACTTGAGAAGGTTAGGATGATTAGAGAAACATTCAAGACGGCCTAAAGCTGTCAAAAATCTTATGTCGATGTGAGGAGAAGGGAACTTGAGATCGAAGTTGATGATTAGGTTTATTTGAAGGCGTTACCCATGAATGGTGTGGTCTATGAATTGGATTTGTCTAGAGAAATAGATTTGGCTCATTTGGTGTTTCATATGTCTATGTTGAGGAAATGTGTTACTGATACGAATGCTATTATGCCTCTTGATGTTATGGGGGTAGTAGAAGACAACTTAACTTATGAAGAGGTTCCGGTTTAGATTTTGGATAGGCAAGTAAAGAGATTGAGGAATAAGGATGTGGCTTCTGTTAAGGTCCTTTGAAGGAATCAACAAATCGAACGTGCTACATTGGAGGTCGAAGAGGACATACGAAACCAATATTTCTTACCTTTTCCATTCCACTCAAGCTTAAGGTATCTCTCTAAGTCCCCTATGTAATTTGAAGTCTAAGCTCAGCCCGTGACATATGCATCTATTCATTTTTAAATTGATAAGTTCATAATGATTTTACACTTATGATGAGATTTTTGGAATGATGTTTAAGTGCATTATTGCATCCTTATGTGGGCTGAAATTATTATGTTTGTGTCTCTTATATACATTTGTTTGACATTGGGGATGAATGTTCCCAAGGGGGAGATATTGTAACGATCCCAAAAAGCGTCCAAAAATGTGCCTCAGAAGTGGCCCGAATCATAATTTCCATATATCTCAAAATCCATGTGCGATATCGAAAATCCGACTTCATATTCTTGTTCAGGGGGTCAAATTGAGTGGTGAATGGGTCTAACCACAATTTTAGAGCAACCCTATCAAAATACAAAATTCCCAAAAATGCAATTTCTAGTGGGGTTTACGCACCCTGTCCGCGACATGCACTAGTGTTAAACTGGTGCAGATTTTCAACTTTGGTCCAAGACTTTTAAGTCATGGGCCTAAGTGTTTCCATATATGAAAATACCTATACTTATCAATTTTTCACCCTTATATCATTCTAAAAATTTCCCAATACTCATTCAAGCACATAGCCAAATATTTTAGTCCTGAATTCAAGTCTCAAAACCCTTTCCGCATCTAAGGATTTCCTCTCAAGCTTCAAGTTTCCATCTCCAATCTTCATCAAGTTCATCTCGAAAGCTAAGGTATGTGGGTGTCTTTCATGGGTTTCTTTTTATCATGACACCCAAGCTTCCTTTCCTTACAAATTGCATGAATTAAAGTTGATTTATTCATGGGTCTTGTTTATTATGAAAATCAGTGCTTACTATGTCAAGGTTTATGAAAATATGGCTGTTTTACTATGTTATGGGCAACAAATCTAAGGTTTATTATGAGATTTGATGAAGGAATTTGATGTATATTGTTTGAGTGTGTTACCAAGTATTGATTGATTGTTTTACAATGAATTTTCTAGTATGATTACACTCTTGAATTGCATGGTTTTACACTAGCACTACATACCCTCTAAGTGTTCAATAAAATGCTCAGTTATAGTTTCTTGAGGAATTGAGTGTCCTATGCAGGTCTTATGAATTGAATGACCGGTCACAGTTTCTTGAGGAATTGAGGGTCCTATGCATGTCTTATGATATTGAATGACTTTATCAAGACTAAATGATGAAGGGATGAAGGAATGATGATGAAAAAGAGTGTATGTATATAATGATGAAAGGAGTGTATATGTATATGATATTA
>JAOTQR010027776.1:0-16461 GCA_025774065.1 Solanum ossicruentum | reverse complement strand
TGATGACTTTGGGCTGTTTCTAGCCACTGCTGTATTACCTTAACTTTTTTCATGGCTTGTTGTACTAGATCTGGCCCAAGCAAGGTGGTTTCATCCACAACCATCCAATTGGAGATCTATATTTCCTTCCATACAAAGCTTCATAAAGTGCCATATTGATACTTGAATAGTAGTTATTATTATAGGAAAACTCAATAAGTGGCAAATGGTCCACCTAACTACCTTTAAAGTCCAAAGCACAAGCTTGCAACATATCTTCAAGTGACTGAATGGTGTATTCTGCTTGACCGTCTTTTTGAGGGTGGAAAGTCATACTCAAATTCACTTGTGCCGCTAAACTCCTTTAGTAGGACTTCCAAAACTTTGCAGTGAATTGAGCTCCTCGATCATATATAATGGAGACTGGAGCCCTATGTAACTATCTCTTTAAGGTATAGCTTGGCATACTCTTCAGTTGTATAATCACTCTTAACTGGCAAGAAGTGTGCTGACTTTGTGAGTCTATCAACTATTATCCATATGGAGTCAAACTTCTTAAATGAGCAAGGTAAACCTGTAACAAAATCCATATTGATCATATCCCACTTCCATGTTGTAAGTTATATACACTTCATACAACCTCCTGGCTTTTGGTGTTCTACTTTAACTTGTTGGCAATTTGTACATTGAGCCACAAATTCTGCAAGGTCCTTCTTCATGCCTCCCCACCAAAACATTCCCTTCAAGTCATGGTACGTCTTAGTTGATCCTGGGTGGATGGAATATCGGGAATGATGGACTTCTTCCATTATTCTCTTTCTTAATCCATTAATATTAGGCACACATAATCTATTTTGGCAGTAAATTACTCCATTTAGTGTAAGGTCAAATCCCTTTATCATACCCTAACTCACTTTTTCCTTAAGCTGTCGCAGAACAGGATCCTCGAACTATTTTTCTTTCACCTTTATTATTAATGAAGACGTTGCTGCATTATGTACAATAACCCCTTCCTTTGGAGTTTCAAGAAGGCGAACTCCCAAACTGGCAAGTTGACATAGATCTTTAGCTACTCCTTGACTTATCAAAACTTGATCACAAGTATTCATGATTGCCTTATGACTCAGAGCATTGGCTATCACATTTTCCTTCCCTAGATGGTATAGTATATCAATATCATGATTCTTTATTAGCTCTAGCCACCTACGCAGTCTTAAATTTAGGTCTTTTTGCTTAAAAATGTATTGTAGGCTCTTATGATCAGTATATATGTCAATGTGAACCCCATACAAATAGTGGCACCATATTTTCAGAGCAAATACAACCGCTACTAGCTCAAGATCATGAGTTGGGCAGTTTTTCTCATGTGGTCGTAGTTGCCTAGAAGCATAAGAAATTACCCTACCATTCTATGTCAGTACACACCCTAAGATAACTCATGAAGCATTGCAATACACTGCATACCCCTCAGTGCCTTCTGGAAGTACTAGCATAGATGCAGAAGTTAGCTTATTTTTTAGCTCCTAGAAGCTCCTTTCGCATGCATAATTCCATTGGAACTTGGTAGCCTTATGTATCAACATGGTTAGGGGTGCAAAAATAGAAGAAAAACCTTCAATAAACCTCCTGTATTTACCTTCCAAACCTAGGAAGCTCTGAACTTCCATGGGTGTTGCTGGTCTTGGCAATCTTTCACATCCTCTATCTTTTGTGAATCAACCCTTATTCCCTTATCAGACACAATATGACCCAAAAATGCCACTGATTTTAGCCAAAATTCAAATTTAGAAAATTTGGCATAAAATTGTCGATCACGAAGAACTTGTAACACCTATCATAAGTGATTTGAGTGGTCCTCTTCTGATCTTGAATATACCACAATGTCATCTATGAATACTATCACAAACACATCCAAGAATGGTCTAAATACCCTATTCATCAGATCCATAAAAACTGTTGGTGCATTCGTTAGCCCAAATGACATAACAAAAAATTCAAAGTGAACGTAGCATGTTCTCAAAGCAGTATTAGGTAGATCTTTCTCCTTCACCCTCACTTAGTGATAACTTGATCTCAAATTAATTTTTGAAAAGCATTTTGCACCCTATAACTGATCAAATAAATCGTCAATCCTGGGGAGGGTGTATTGTTTCTTAATTATCACCCTATTCAATTATCGATAGTCGATACATATTCTCAAGGTCCCATCCTTTTTGTGTACATATAACACTAGTGCACCCCAAGGGGACACACTAGGTTTTATAAAACCCTTCACCATTAAGTCTTTTAACTGCTCTTTTTATTAATGTAACTCTACCGGGGCCATTCTATATGGAGGGATGGAAATGGGTTGAGTGCCTGGAAGTAAGCCAATACCAAAATCTATTTCTCGCTCTGGAGGTAAGCCTGGGAGTTCTTCAGGGAACACATCATCAAATTCATTCACTACTGGAATTGATTGAAGAGTTGGTGATTCTGCCTCCATATCCCTCACTCTAACTAAATGACATATATAACCCTTGGATATCATCTTTCTGGCCTTAAAATAAGAGATAAACTTCCCCTTTGGTGCCCCAAAATTGCCTTCTAATTCAAGAACTGCCTCATTTGGAAAGTGGAAGCACATTCTCTTAGTTCGGCAATCTACGATGGCATAGCAAGAAGCTAACCAATCCATACCCATTATAACATCAAATTCCACCATTTCTAGCTCAGTAAGGTTAGCATATGTGTCACAAACAGTTACTCCACAGTCATAATAAACCCTTCTAGACATAATAGATTCACCAGTTGGTGTAGACACTTCAAATGGTTTGTTCAATAGTTTGGGTGTTCTCTTAAGCTTCCCAGCAACCAGTGGAGTGATACATTATAGTGTAGAACTAGGGTAAATTAATACATATATATTATGTGAAAAGATGGACAATGTATCTATGACCACATCGGGTGAAGCTTCCAAATTTTGCCACTCCCTAGAGCATAAGTGCGTTTCTGGACTCCGCTAGAGCTACCTGCCCCTCTAACACCTCTACCATGACCTATAGGTGCTTGTTGACCCCTACCTAATAGAGGAACTGACGGTGATGATGGAACAGCTGACCCAGTAGATTGTGCTATACAACCCATATGACTCCTCGGGTACTCTCTTATCATGTGCTCTGGCGCACCACACCAATAACAAGCGTCGGTCCCAACATGACATATACCTGAATGAATTTTCTTCCACATTATTTACAAGACTGCGTAGGAGTCATTTGTTGGCCTGCTGAATATCTCGTTGTCCGAGCACCTTGCCCTTCACTTCTTGGACCAAATTGATTTCTCCTAGACCCCTGAAGTTGTGGTGGAGCACTAGCTGCAGGGTAGGGAAATGATGGCCTAGGCGGTTTATTAGAAAATCAAGGCCTAAGATTACCTTGGGATAGTGTAAACTATCTTGTAGATTTGGCCCTTTTGGCCTGCCCCCTTTCCAACTCTTGTGTCCTTCTTCTTTGCCTCTGATCCTCCAATTTCTGTGCAAAAGCCTGCATCCTCACTATGTCCATATCTTTATTCAAGGAAGCAATGGTGCAGTCTCTAACAAGATACGTATCCAATCTATCCACATATCGATGAAGTCTATCTGCCAAAGTAGCAACTACATTAGGAGTATATCTAGTTAGGGAATTAAATTAAAGCTTATACTCCCTCGCGTTCATATTCCCTTGGTACAGATTCAAGAACTACTCTGCATGGGCCTTTCGGATCTCTAATAGCAAGTAATGGTCAAGAAATGTCTCTTTGAATTCTTTCCAGGTAATTGGAGGTGCATCTATACCCTTGGATTGCTTCCAAGCTTCATACCACAATATAGCCACACCCTTTCACCTATATGTCGCTAACTCGACAGCTTCTGTACCACTCACATGCATAAATCTAAAGTGCACTGAATCTAATCAATAAAGTCTTGGGGATCTTCATTAGGATCTGACTTGGTGAAGGAGGGAGGGTCCAAATTAAGTAAATCACATATCCTCGTGCCAGCTTCCCTATTCATACTAGTTGTATCTATAACTGGACTGTCTTATCTTTGACCTTGGCCAGCCACCATACGGGTCAATAGTTGGACTGCATTTCTTAAATCCTGCACGGTAGCATCAATAGGTGGTTCTGGGGAATTTCACTACTTCCGGGTTCATCAGGAGATGGAGGAGTTGGAGATGTCTGTGACAGAGACTCCTCTTGAACCTCATTTCGTTGTCTCACTTGAATAGGTATACCAACCACCACTTCTACTCCTTTCCCTTTACCTTTGTTTTGCCTGGTTTCTAGCATACTTACTGTACAAAACAATTTAGGAGTTAGACATATACCTAGCTCTATGGCACGATCTAAAGAATTAAAAGAAAGTAACAACTCCTAAATGGCACATAGCCTCCTGCTTATAAATGTGGTGCACAACACATCGATAAACTAGATTCTGTATAGACACGGCTTTGTAAACTCCCTAGGATGACCCGCTCTGATACCACTTTTGTCACGCCCAAAGTACCGTTAGGGCGGACTGGCACCCATTGCCGGTAAGACCCGGGAGAACCAACCTATATCTATGCACTTTCTACATATATTGTAAGGTGTTACTATATTTGACATGCCCTTAAGAAAATATACAGTGATAACAAGCCAAAAGGAAATGCATATGGCTAGGCCATTAGGGCCACGGTGTTTAAAGTACATGACAATACTTTAATTTACATAGTCTACAAAGCCTCTAGATAAGGAAATTTATCAGGTAAGGGTTGGGACAGGCCCCACCTCGACTAACTATAAAATACAAAAATATAAGCTCTAGACATGAAGCTTCGAAGCAACCTGGAGCTTGGTAACAGCAGCTGGATGTCATGTACTCCTACTGGGGAAATCTACTAGCACCTGCACCTGTAGCATGAAATGCAGATCCCCCATAAGGGACGTCAGTACGAGATAATGTACTAAATATATAAGGCAAGAAATATTGTATACGAAGTAACAGCTCAAATGAAACCATGCACTGGTGTAAGATAACAGACCCCCTTTAGTTATATAGTGGAATTATGTACTTTATGTTCTTTTTATTACTTTAGCTTTACTGTATAATCTGTGCACAACATGTAATACAAATGACCAACTGATCAGTGGTAAAACTGTATTTGGATCATCCCGGGCTAGATTCTTCCTTAACCCCTCAGGCTACCACCAATGATAGGATCATCTCTGGCTAGGTGATTCTTCCACCCCTCGGGCTACCACCCATCAATAAACAATATACTTTACCTTTCAATTACCTTTGAGATGTTTCTTTTGGTTGTCACAATATTAGAGCTGTAGGGCTGTATATGTAGCATGTGACATGTAGATAATCATACAAGAAAATATGACAATGAAAGGAGTACGTTACACAAATAATGAAGTGCGTATGAGATGAAACAACTCGTGAACTTTATTTAGTAACAAGAACCCATGTAACTTAGTATACAAGCATGTATGTAGATTTGAAGGTGACTATGTATGGAAGCCTTATGAACAAGTCAAAGAGTGGAGATAATAGTTATATCGAAGTTGGGAAGTGCCTTTATGTGCCAAGGAAGAATCTAGATTTCATGCCAAGTAATACGAAATCAAGTCGTCTTATATACGTCGCTGTACGACCTCACTATTACCTCAAGATAACCTTCCCTTTCTCCAAACATTTATCCACAAAATAGCAGGTGATAAAGCTAGCATTAGCAGCCACTAAATACATCTTGACAGCCCAATCTCATAAAGAAAACACACACGGGCAGCAAGCAGATAATTATGAACCCAATCGTATTCTTTCAACCTTTCCGCCCCTAATCGTACTTTCTAATACACATTATCATATACATATTATGTTCATCCTGTTTTACTGCCATAATAGCCTTACAACAGTCCACAAAGTATAGGAGACAACAATTCTACATAGCCTATAAATGGACAGTGTAACATTACGCCCCTTTGCCCCATTTTTTGACGTCGACAATTCCAAACCCGTTCCAACTTTAACCAAACTGTTCTCAACACATCTATACACAAAGATAGCCTTGAACTAGTCTCAGAATAGTAACAAATTAGTCATTACGGAAATGAGGCAATAGCCTTCCATCCATCAGCCCACAAGTTCCAATCAACATTACACTTAAGTTTGCACAATAAAACTCGTTTGTTAAATGAAACCAAAATCAGGGCAGCAACCTTAGGGAAATATCTACAACTCAAACTATGCTAACAACATCAACTTCTCTTCATTATACAACCCACAAACCAAAGAGAAATCACTAAAATAAAAGGCAAGTGTGCAGCAACTTCCTGAACACATGTTGTCTAAATTTCAGCACAAGCATAACTAGCATATACTTCTTGTCTTTCATGAAGAAACTATACTAAATACACCACTATAATTACTTACCTTTTTCTTCAAGATTCATCCTTCTTTCAATAACCCTAAAAACTTCCTTTACCTGCTTTACTATGCCAAGTAAGAAGAACAATAAAGTTTTCTGAAAGCTGAAATTTTCCAAGTCTAAGAGTGAATGAAATTTGTTGTTTGTAACCCCTTTTTAAGGGACTAATTGTGCCTACTATCTTTTGAACTTTTGAACACCTAATACCATATATTATTAAGCTGGTTATGCAGTAGCTTAGCCCTTACACTTGGGCCTAATTGGATCTCAAAATTGATGGGCTTGGACTGACCATTTTTCGAATTCCTCTTAGTTAGTTTTGGGCCCTAATAGTCAAGTGGGTTGTGATGCACTTGGACCATTTGAATATCCTTCTTGGGCTGAAAGCATAGTCCATGTGTGATGCTAAGACATGGGCCAAAGTTACACCCTTAACACGGACTTTATTCATAATCGGACTTGGACAAATTCGACATCGGGCCTCGACTCCATTTAGCTTGCAATTTAAGCTAAGCAAGTAGGTGACTCACCTACTAGCTTCTTAAGTCCTACAAGCACCTCAATTCTCTTACTTCATTTAAGGCCGTGATATACTCAGTTTGACAGAAAACATGTATACACTCGACCCTCTTAAGCATTAGATGCACATATCCTCCTATAACATGAAATTCAAGGACTTTTAAAAATGGGCGCTAATTTGACCAAACCATTTCATGTTTCATTTGCATAGTACTAGCATTGTAAGATGTGGGATGTTATAATAAACCTGATTACAAGTCTTATATGGCTCTCTTAAACTCCCTTCAGCAGTTTTTCTCAGCAACCTGCACATCCACTCCAACTCAGGTAGAAAGAATTTGGGGGTGGTACATTATCTTTCTCTTTCGATCGTTCGTCCTCAAATGAAGAGAAAACTAGGAAATTAGGTCAAGGCATGAATCTCCATATGAACTCTAATAATCAACCAACACTTACATCACTTATACAATCAACAAATCAGGAATTTTCAGCAAGTAAAGAAATCAAACAGTCAACAAATCACATCAATCCTCACTCGGACTCTAGAACTCTATCGTCTATAATATTGAAAATGAAAGAAGAAATCAAGGAATGGAAATTCAAGAAATTAGAGGGAATGTATTACCATCAAATCTCTCATCACCAGCAGGCAAAAACAAATGAGGTTATTTGGTCTTCATGTCCTCTTCCGCCTCCCAAGTAACTTCTCCTACAAATTGGTTCCTCCACAATACTTCGACAGATGCAATCTCTTTGGTTTTTAAATTGTGAACCTAATGATCAAGGATTTAGATAGGAATCTCCTCATAACTCCAACTGTCTTTCACTCCAATACTCTTGACCAACACAACTAACTGTAGATCTCCCAAACACTCCTTGAGCATAAAAATGTGTGAAACTGGATGGATGGCCTCTAACTCTCATGGTAGTTCTAACTCATATGCCACATTTCCCACTCTCTTTATGATTTGATAAGGGACAGTGTACCTCAGACTCAACTTTCCTTTCTTTCCAAATCTCATCACACCCTTCATGGGCGACACTTTCAAATACACCCAATCATTGACCTCAAACTCTAAGTCTCTTCTTCTAACATTTGTGTAGAATTTCTGTCGACTCTATGCAGTCCTCAACCTTTCTCAAATAATCTTCACCTTCTCCATAGCTTGGTGAACTAGGGTCGGTCCAATCAACTCTACTTCACCTACCTCAAATCATCCAATCGGTGAGCTACACATCCTCCCATAAAGTGCCTTATACGGGGATATCTAAATGCTCGAATGGAAGTTGTTGTTGTAAGAAAACTCAATCAAATGCAAGTGGTCATCCCAATAACCTTTAAAGTCAATGGCATAGGCCCTCAACATATCCTCCAACGTTCGAATAGTTCGCTCTGCTTGGTCATCCACCTGTGGGTGAAAAGCAGGGCTAAGGTGCACTCTCGTACCCAAGACCTTCTGAAAAGATCTCCAAAACTGAGAAGTAAACTAAGCTGCTCTATTTGAGATGATAGACAAAGGGACTCCATGCAGTCTAACAATCTACTTTATATATGGTTGGGCGTAATCCTCTGCGGTGTTAGTCTAAGACTGCCAAGAAGTGAGCAGATTTAGTCATCCTGTCAAGTATTACCCAAATCGAATCATGTTATCTGTGGTACCTCGGTAAGCCTATGACAAAGTCTATGTTAATCATCTAAGATATCGCTAGATGGGGGTATCAGTTGAAGCCTAACTCTTTTTTTGCCATTTCCACTTTAGAATCTCAAAGTTTTGAGCTACTCCACATGGCCTTTGGTGCTCAACTTTAACTTGTTGACGATTCAGGCACTTGGAAATGAATTCGACAATGTCTCTCTTCATTCCACTCCACCAATAAACTTCCCTGAAGTCATGGTACATATTAGTAGACCTTGGATAGATGGAATATCTAGAACTATAGGCCTCGTCCATGAATATTTCTCGAACACCATCAAAACTTGGAATACACAACCTGCCTTGATACCTCAATACTCCATCTCCCCCTTTGCTAAAAGCCATCACTTTCTGCTTATGCACATCCCCCTTTAACTGTAATAAGATAGGATCTTGATCTTGTTTTTCCTTCATCTCAACTACTAGAGACTATGCCAACCCATAATGCACAAGCATTCATCCTTCACCTGATTTATCTAATTGGACTCCCAATCGTGCCAGTCTATGAACCTGTTTGGCTAACTCTCTCTTATCCTCTTCCACATAGGTGGTGCATCGTATGGACAACCTGTTAACACATCAGCAATCACATTAGCTATACCTAGATAGTAGAGGATGCTCATGTCATAACCTTTGAGCAACTCAAGTCACCTCCTCTGTCTCAAGTTAAGCTCCTTCTAGGTGAAGATGTATTGTAGGCTCTTGTGGTCTATGAATACATCCATATGTGCTTCATATAAATAGTAGCGCCATAGTTTGAGAGCAAACACCACTGTTGCTAACTCCAAGTCATGATTGGGATAGTTCTGTTCATGCACCTTAAGTTGTCTAGAAGCATAAGGAACAACCTTCCCCTTCTAGATCAATACACATCCTAATCCCACTCTTGAAGTATCACAGTAGATGACAAATCCATCCATCCTATCAGGCAAGGTCAATAATGGCACGGTAGTTAATCTTATCTTCAGCTCTAGAAAACTTCTCTCACACTCGTCAGACCATTGAAACTTAACCTTCTTCTGAGTCAATTTTGTCAATTGTGCAGATATGGAAGAAAACCCCTCAACAAAGCTCCAATAATAGCCAGCCAATCCCATAAAACTCCTTATTTCGGTAGGTGAGGTTAGTCTAGGCCAGTTCTTAACCACCTCAATCTTTTGAGTATCTAATCAAATATCATCCCCTGAAATTAAAAGGACCAAGAAAGCCACTGATTGAGTGAAAACACACACTTGGAAAACTTTGCATATAACTCATTATCTCTGAGCGTCTGCAAAGTGATCTTAAGGTGATTGGCATGCTTCTCTTTATCTCTTAAATACACCAAAATATCATCAATGAACATGATCATGAACACATCCAGATATTGTATGAATAATCAGCTCATCAGGTATATTTGTCAACCCAAAAGACATCACCAAGACGTTGAAGTGACCATATTGGGTTCGAAAAGCCATCTTGGGGATGTCATATTCTCTCACTTTCAATTGATGATAGCTTCATCTGAGGTCCATCCTGGAGAAAACAGTGACACCTTAAAGTTAGTCAATGTCACGCCATGAACCTAGGGCCTAGATGTGACCGGCTAATGGGGAACCCGAAGGAACCCAAATAAAAGCCTCATAGCATATCATCACACATCTTTGGTCACAGAAGCAATTAAAATGATAATAAGAGATAAGCATAAATGTGAATCGGGTCTAAGGTAAAGAGTTAAAAACTTTAACAACATAAGTGAGTCAAAGCTCAAGCGTAATACATAACTTGTCCAACAATACCTGCAGACATAGAACTTAACGGGGTCCAAGACAAACAACCGGGCTCACCCACACAGTTATAAGTATTCTAAAATATATAAGATTTAGTCTGATCATAAGCATGAAAGAAGATAGATATTGTCCCCGGACATGAGAACTCACCAAAAGCTAACTTGAACCATCCGTCTAGCAACGTGGAGAATCAATAGGAGCTCTGATTCCTACAAGGTAACATCATGAAGGCATAGAGTATGCATTAGTACATTTGATATACTAAGTATGCCGGGTGCAATGCATGTAACTTACCAAAGCTTGCATATCAACGTTAGATGACAAAGCACATAATATAGAAAGAGTTGAATATCGAAGAATGTAATATATGAGATGCTATGAAGTAAGGATGCATGAAATGCAAATGATGCGCTTATTTATATGAGGGATGTGACCTCTACTGATGTAAGTAAGACCAAGCGGCTATTACTTGAAATCCCGATAAAATCCCCTCATCGGTAAAGAGGTGATCTACTTGACAAGGGTAGACTATACTTCACCTTACGGGACAACTCCCTCTTCATATGAAGTGACCTTCCTTACTGGACAACTACCTCTTCATATAGGAGTTTCACAAAATCACAAATCAAATCATTTTTTCTCCTTACGAGACAACTCCCTTTTCAGATCGAAAACCTACACTAGGCACATAGTTCAAGGAAAAAGAAAGGGCCCTTGGGGATAGCCCTAATGCCCCCAATCTATCAGTGCTAAGTCGTCATCCCACAAGAATAGATTTACGTATACATATATACATGCATACTTTCAAATGACGTAAATCATTTCTGAAACCATTTCAATGCATTCTAAGGCTTAAAGGCCAAAACATAATTTCATAGTTTATATACTCATGCATAGGAATAGCTCATTCATATACAAAATGATGCAAGCACCCAAAATGCTCAAAGAGCTAAAATTAAAGACATATATGTGATCACAATATTGTCATAACTAATATCATATATGAAAATCATATCATAAAACATAATTGGGCATAACCCATAACATAACTCCCATAATAATCCATGTACATGAATGCATATGCTATGAATAATGAGAGAATGGCATGGTTAATTAGAATTCAATCAAAAATCAACAATATAATATGAAATTCAATCAAAAAAATAATTAAATCCACATTTAAATTCATATTATAATCACCCATGCATTTAGAAGTTTTAAAAGGGACATTCATACTTGAAATTCCATAAACCCCAAAAAGAATCCTTATGTAATAGTTGAAATTACATTAAAATCATCAAATGAATACTGCCCATGCATAATTAGAATTTTAGGATTTATAATCTTCAAAACCCCGAATTTAAAGTAACTAGAAATCCATGAGATTGCTTAAAATTATTTTGAGTCTCCTTGATTGAAAGGAGGTCAAGGATCAACCCACATACCTTAGACCTTGAGTTCCTTGGAATTGAATTTGGGAAGAATGGAAGTTTGGAAATGGGACTTGGAATCCAAACTTGTTCTTGGGTTTCCTTGAAATTGAATTGGAGCTTAATGGAGGCTCTTGAGAGGATTTAAGAGTGTGATTGAGATGAGAGTAGTGAATTTTATCCTTTTGAACATTGTTTAGGTCTTTTAGGAAGGTTAAGATAGCATTGGAAGTCTAGAAAGGGTATTAGAGTAATTAACATTTATGAAAATGCCATTAGTGAACGGATGTAGAAATTGGCAAAGTGGTGCCCCAAGAAAGGACCAACGGGTCGTGTGGCACTCCATGGGTCATGTGGAGTACCCGTGAAAAGGTACTTGGTCTAAAAATTGAAGTTGGAAATCTATTGGAAAAAGATGTCTTGTCACGACCATGGAGGCCTCCACGATTCGTGTAGAGCCTCACGGCCCATGTAGAGGCTCGTGGCACCATAATTGGTGCTGGAAAATGTTTCCCAGGCTCCACGCTATGGACCACGGGTGGTGCACCATGCCACGGGTCGTGGTGAGGGGCGTGGCACAATACTTAGCAAGAAAACTCCCCCAAACGCCCATTGTTCCTCTCTTGTACTCACCCTATGGCAAGCCACATGGCCTATGCCACTGGTCGTTCCCCATACCTTAGGCCATAAATGGCCTTTTCCAAGTCGAGAAACCTCACATGGTCCGTAAAAGACTACACTTCCTGTATAGGTGCCTGTGGGGCTTCACTACATGGGAGGGTCTCACGAAAACAGTCATAACTCCTTCATTCGACATCAGTATGAGGTGAAACTAAGTGCGTTGCAAAGCTAACTCAAAGTGATTTCATTAGACATGTCTTCCGCCACCTTGTACGAAATATGCTAAGAGTTACGCTTGTTTAAAGTTGACCCTTCTATAGGTACTTGTGTCGAACTTAGCCAACAAAAATCCTTTTGAACTTGGCTTCTCATAGGGTCCTATGATAGCCTTAAACGACATATATAAGCTTGGAAATTCTGGGTCCTTACATCATATCCCCCTTAGGAACATTCTTCCTCAAATGTGGAAGAACAAAAAAGCTTGAAATACTTGACCTAAAACACGAAACCTCCAACCATGTGATCAATGCATTGTTTACTAGCTGAGGATCATAAAGTAGTTAAACTCATGCCAATGTAGTCAATTCATTTCAAACATAATGTAAATCATTTCAATGCATATGCAAGCATATGATGCCATGAGACTCATGAATTGAAAGGGTCGGGACTGCTTGGGAAAAGAAGGAACCTAGTCCCTTACGCTTAGGTAGATTGGAAAAGATAGGGATGTCACCTTATCAAGATTTCTTCGGCGTTTCCGATGGTACTTTCAACTTGTCATTTTCCTCAATGGGTTTTGGTGAATGTTACACCCTTATCAATAATCTTTTTGCTCTTTCTATCCAATACCTCCACCGGGACCTTCTTCTAAGTCAACTTACCTTCCACAACACCCACAACTTCAAAGAGTTCTATAGTACTAGAGTCACCAACATATCCCCTCAATCTAAAAGCACGAAGAACTGGACAAAAACACTTCCCTATTCATAGGAAGTTCCCATACTTATTTAATCTTACCAACCTCCGTCTATATTCTATTAGGACTCACAACCGTAAACTCAATTGTCAACCTTAAACATGCTTAGTCCACTTGGTACCCTAAACCACCATCTCCTCCTTGGGAGACAACATCCACTCTACCATCCTTTCACCTAAAACTTTCAACTCTAATAAGGCAGAATCAAGGCCTTACTTAAACTAGACCTCCTCAACCAAAGAAGAGTTCGAACGACCAAGAACACTATACTACCATTCTCAACTTTCCTCAACCTAACTTCTAATCTAACCAACAGATGGATCCCACTAGTCACCTCGTTATCACCATTATCCACATGTGCTAGTCTACCTCTAGGCAGTCCACTTAGAGCATCAACCATAACATTAGCCTCAACGGGGAAATGCCGCAAACTCATATCATAATCCTTAAGGAGTTCTAATTAACCACCTTCTTGTTATCCTCAACTCACACCTATCATATTCAGCAAACAACCTCTCATCTCCCAAGACATGCAACACTACCCCCAAGTGATTCACAAGCTCTAAATAATTCAATACTCCATTGCTAGAGGCCACCACAAACATGCCAAGGTAGGGTTTTAAGACCCTATTCATGAAACCCGTAAACATAACCAATGTATAAGAACACCAAACAACACTACCAATATTCAAAATGCTCATTCCTAGTCCAAAAAGACACTTAGGGATATCATACTACCAATATAAATCCTTTCTCTAACAAATCACTCAACTGCTCCTTCAACTCTTTCAACTCCGTAGGGCCCATTCTACATGGCGAAATATAAATAGGTAGGGTATTAGGAAAAATATAAATTCCAAAGTCGATCTCCCTATCAAGAGGGACTTTGGGCAGATCCTCAAGATATACATCAGGAAACTCGCTCACGATCGGGACAGACTTAAGAGTAGGGGACTTAACATCATCAGACTTGACTCACACGAGGTGGTAGATACATCCCTTCAAGATTAGTCTTCGGGACTTAAGGTAAGAAATAAAATTACCCTTTGGTGCAACAGAATCTCCCTTCCACTAAATGACAGGCTCATTTAGAACTGAAATTTAATGTGCGATTTCTACAATCGATAGAGGCATAACAAGCATGAAGCCAGTCCATACCAAGATTACGTCGAAATCGACCATTTCTAACTCAGTCAAATTAGCAAGAGTATCCCTATGATAGATAAACACCACACAATCTCTATATATTATCTCGGCTATAATGGACTCACCAACAGGAGTAGAGACAAAAAATGACTCAAGTAAGCACTCAAGAAGAATCTTAAATCTACTCACCACATATGACGTTATAAAAAAGTGGCACCAGTATCAAGTAAAGCATATCAAGGAAAGGTAAAGACTCAAAACATACCTGTCACAACATATAGCGTAACCACTTGGCCTGTCGGTTCCCCATTGCATACAGACAGTTTGTCCCACTACCTATCCCTGGTGCAGCACCTCTCTGGTTAACCCTTGTTGGTGGTGCTGTGGTAGAAGACTGGGTCATATTGCCCCTCATTGGACACTCCCTCTAAAAATGGTCTAGTTGGCACACTTGTAGCAATTGTTCCCTCCATCTCTACATTCTCCAAGATGTATCCTTCCACATTTCCCATAAGGTGGCTTCCCTTTAGAGCCAAGAGATACACTTGCCTAAGACTGTACACCCTTTTCCCTAAAGTTTTTTGACCTTAGGAATTGTGATCATACCTATGGCTCGAGGTTGGTGCGCTAGCTGAAGATGGTGCACAGCTAAAGGACCTCTTCTGGAAATAGGACTTATCTCCCTTACCCTGCTTGATGTGACTAGGCTCCGGTCCTACTGACCTAGCCTTCTTACTCAGATGCTCCTCTCTGTGCTATTCTTATATTTCTCTATCTACTGGCATAAACAATCATTCTAAAGATATCCATACTTGGGATCAGTAGTGCCGCCTTGTGCTCCCTCTTCACCTGGGGCATACCTGGATAGTTGGATTAATTTTAGGTTATATTCTTTGACAATCAGCCAGTCTTGTTTCAGATTCAAAAACTCCTAAACCTTTGCCTCTCTCAGATCTTGAGAAAAGAAGTGATTGAGAAAGGCACTCTGATACTCATCCCAAGCAGCGGGCTCAGTATCATCACCCCGACTCTCTTCCTACTGATTGTACCAGACGTTGGCACATCCTAGAGCTGGTAGGCAGCAAGCTCAACTCCCTTAGTCTTAGTCGCATGCATAGGTTTCAGCACCTTCCATATCTCATAATGAAGTTCTGAGGATCCTCATCAACCTTAGACCCAGTGTAAATAGGTGGTTCATTGTCAAAAAGTTTCTAAGTCTGGAGATAGCCATTGGCTGATGACAGTTAGAACTAGGAGTCTGCGAACCCTAGTTCCCACTCTGGGCAGCTACAATTTTGTGAACATGGTAATGGATCCTTTGAAGTCAGTCTTTATGGTAGGAGCAGGTTGAGCGGTAGGTGTCATAGGAACACCGACAGTTCTGGCCGATCGACCTCGGCCCCTCGTTTCCATCTTAGAGGCACATCTAAAGTAAGGTTCTCAGCATTGGTAGCTAAAGTATTCCTCAAGGTTGTGGTGCATCTAGGTGGCATAATCTGCAAGCGCGTAATGCATGAGTTAGAAAAGAGCTTTGTAGAGATTTAACTCTATTGTATGAACTCAGAATACAAGAAAGTGAGATAATTCCTAATGTCCTATAGCCACCTGCTTATGAAGTGTGGTGCACAACACACCCATAAACAAGACTCTACTAGACATAGTGTTAGAACCCGTAAGTCCTTAGTTGGTTCAATTTGGTAAAGTTGGGAGCCAATTGTGAATATGGTCTAGGGAAACTTGCAGAATTTATTTTGGAGTTAAAATGAAGATTTTAATTCAAAAGTTGCATTTTTAGTTGTTACCGGAGCCAAAAGTTTGACTTTGGTCAACAAGTGGGGTCCGGAAGCTCGAATTGGATTTCTAAAAATTTCAGTAGTTCCAGATGGT
>JAOTQR010027765.1:0-52180 GCA_025774065.1 Solanum ossicruentum | reverse complement strand
CTTTAAATCATGCAATTTGAGTAAAAGGAGGCTTGGGTATCATGGGTGAAAGGAATCCATGAAAGAAACCCACATACTTTATCTTAGAGATAAACTTGGTGAAGATTGGAGATGGAGACTTGAAACTTGAAGAAGAACCTTCAAGGAGAAACTTAGCTTAGGATGAGGGTTCGGGACTTGAGTTTGGGGAGCTGGAACTATGGCTAAGTGTTTGAGTAAGTATTGGAAAATGTTTATGATGATATGATGGTGAAATAAGGCTATGTATGGGTAAAAATACATTTGGGTGCACTTGGGACCAAGACATAGAATTCTTAGACCAAACTACGAAAAACAATCCCTAAAATAGGTAGGGGCGCGTTACAGAGCCGATGCAAAAACCCCACTGGAAATGCACTTTTGGAATTTAATAATTGATAATCATTTGCTCTGAAATAGGTCTTAGACTCTTCTTCACCTAGTTGTGAACCACTGAACACGAATATCACATCGAATTTTTGAAATAGCCAATCAATTTTTAGATATATGAAATTTAAAATTCTGGGCATTTCAAAGCACATTTTCGGGCACTTTTGGGGTCATTTCAATCTTTGCTCTACCGGAAGGGTCAGAAAGTTTTGTGGTTTATTGTGATGCCTCGAGAATTGGTTTAGGGTGTGTTTTTATGCAAAATAGCAAGGTGATAGCATATGCCTCTAGGCAACTTAAGGTTCATGAGCGAAATTATCCCACCCATGATCTGGAATTGGTGGCCATGGTGTTTGCTTTGAAAATTTTTTGTCACTATTTATATGGGGTTCATGTTAATGTATTTACCGACCACAAGAGTCTCCAATATGTATTCACACAAAAAGACCTTAACTTGAGACAATGAAGGTGGTTAGAACTCTTTAAAGATTATGACATGAGTGTACATTATCATCCGAGAAAAGCTAATGTTGTGGACAATTCTCTAAGAAGAGTTTCCATGGGGAGTTTAACTCATGTTGATGTTGGTGGCAAGGAGGTGCCTCGAGAAGTTCACCAGTTGTCAAGGTTTGGGGTTAGGTTGAAGGAAGTTGCAAATGGTGGTGTAATAGTGGTTGATGGTTTTAAATCTTCTTTGGTTGAGGAAATCAAGTCAAAATAAGATCTTGAGCTGACCTTGCTAGAGTTCAAGGCCTTGGTGAGGGATGGTAAAGTGGAGGTTTTCTCCTAAGGGGGAGATGGTTCCCTTAGGCACCAAGGTAGGTTATGTGTGCCTAATGTTGATTACTTGAAAGAGTTGATTTTGAAGAAGGCCCATAATTCATCTTATTCTATTCACCTCGATTCCACAAAGATGTATAGAGATTTGAAGGAGGCATATTGGTAGGGTGGTATGAAGAGAAATATTGTCAAGTTTGTAGTCCATTGCCATAATTGCCAACAAGTGAAAGCCTAACAACAAAGGCTGAGTGGCCTAGCCTAAGATATAATCCCTACTTGGAAATGGGAAGAAGTCAACATGAATTTTGTGGTTAGATTTCCTAAGACTAGGAAACACATTGATTCTATTTGGGTTGTTGTGGATAGAATGACAAAGACAGCTCACTTTCCACCGGTCAAAATGACTTATGGTACCAAAGATTATGCCAAGTTTTATATTTATAAGTTTGTTAGATTACATGGGGTGCCTTTATCTATCATTTCGGATCATGTTTCTCAATTCACTTCTAATTTTTGGAGATCCATCCAAAAAGTTTGTGGTACCAAGGTCAAACATAGCACGACTTTTCATCATCAAATGGATGGTCAAGCTAAAAAGACTGTCTTAACTCTTGAAAATATGCTTAGAGCATGTGTTATGGAGTTAAAGGGTGGTTGGGGTGAACATGTTACACTTATTGAGTTTGCTTATAGCAATAGTTACCACTTTAGCATTGGTATGGCTCTTTTTGAAGCTTTATATGGTAGGTGTTGTAGATCTCGGGATGGATGGTTTGATGTGCGGGGAGATGGCCTTGCTAGGTCTAGATGTGGTTATTGAAGACATAGAAAAGGTGAGGCTGATAAGGGAGAGGTTGAAGATGGCCCAAAGTAGATAAACGTCCTCCTTTGATATGAGAAGGAGCGATCTTGAGTTCAAGGTTGGTGGTCGGGTTCACTTGAAACTCTCACCCATAAAGGGTGTAGTCTGGTTTGGCAAGAAAGGGAAATTGACCTCAAGGTTTATGGGACCTTATAAAATTTTGAGGAGGATTGGTAAGATTTCTTATGAATTAGAGTTGCCTATGGAGATGAATATGGTTCCTTCGGTCATGTTGAGGAGATATGTTGTTGACCTAAGTGTTATAGTGCCCTTAGAGGTCGTGTGGTGGAAGACAATTTGACCTATGGGGAGGTCTCGATGGAGATATTGGATAGATAAGTAAAAAGGCTGAGAAACAAAGATGCAACATCTGTCAAGGATGTTTGGAGGAATCAACAAGTTGAAAGTGTCACATGGGAAGTCGAGGCAGACATGAAAAAGTGATACCCATACCTCTTCCACTCTACTCAAGATGAAGGCAAAAACTTAGGTTCCATCTATGATTTAAAGTCTTAAGCTTCATCCCTCATGTAATTTTGCATGCATTCATGTTCATGGTAGCAAATTTATGGTGATTTTAGATTTTCATGTTGGGACTTGTTGAAAATAATGTTTATGTGCATTTGTTGCATGCATGTCGAGCTAGAAACTTCATGTTTATTTCTCTTACGCATGTTTCTTTGTCATTCGGGGACGAATGTTCCCAACGGTGAGATATTGAAACTCCCTTCACGTGCTTCAAATTTCCCCATATTTGTAATTTTCATATATCCCAAAATTCGTGCATGATTTTGAAAATCCGACGTTATATTCTCGACTAGGGGGAAAAATAGAGTGGGGGATGTGTATAACCCGGATTTTAGAAGTCTTGTAAAGAAAAATAATTTTCACTAATTTTAATTCCAATAATTGTCCACGCCCTGACTGCCACGCACCAGGGGTGTGGAGTAGTCTGTTTTGTCTAGTGCATTCGGTCTGCATTGCGCCAGGGACGTATACTAGTGAAACATTTTCCTTAGTTTTCTTATTTCGTCCGGGGGCATTTGGGTAATAACCCTACGCCTAGTTAAACGTAAGATCTTCAATACCTAGTCATTTTTCAACTCTATAGTATACAAAACCCTCTCTAAAATCTCTTCAAGTTTCTATCAAATCTCTAATTCAAATTCAAGGATTTTGAGCTTAATTATGGAACTCAAGAACCCATCTCAAGCTTCAAGTCTCATTTCAAGTTCGTTCCAAGAAATCCAAGTTTAAGGTATGTGGGGTCTTCATCCATGGGTCCTTTCAACTATGGATCCCAACCTTCTCTTTCATGGAAATTGCATGATTTCAAGTTGTAGTACCTATGGGTATCTCTTATTATGAAATATGAACATTAATTATATTGGGGTTTTATTAGGCATTAATTGATTATGCGTGAACATCTATTTCAAGCTTATTCTATGAATTGATCTTTTTCCATTGAAACTATGTATGATATGAGCTTTGAAACAATGAACTATTATGACTTTTGTGATTGATTTCATGATACCCAAATTGGGGGTTTTACTACAATGCTGGTGGGTTGATGCAGAATTTATTTCCCCTTTTTGTTATACTCTTGAATTGCATGACACTGAATAAGTATCATGAACTCACCATGTGTTTGATGAAATTACATGACAAAAGAATTCTCAAGTCGTTGAAGTGCCATTGTATGATTTTTACAAGTCAAGTGTTTTAAGATAATTATGGGCTCCTAAGCATGCATTGAAATCATGATACCTCTTTATGATCTACAAGTGAACCATTGAGCCCTTGTCCTATATTTTATGCTAATGTGAATTGTGAAGCATACTAAGAGGGGTGATGAATCATGCTATACTCTTTACCCTATAGTACAAGGCAAATGCCTATATGAAGGGGTGTCACGACCCAAGCCTAAGGCTTATACGTGACATGGTGAATGGGGAACCCAAATGAACCCCAGTCAAGCCTCTTAACTTGTTATTACACATCATTGGTCATGGAAACATATGAAAGACATAAAGTAAGAATAAGGGACAAAGAGGCTAAGGGATATCTTGCAAGACATCATCCGTAACGACCCCAAAATGTGCCCAAATACGTGCCTCGAAATGCCCAGAATTTTACTTCTCATATATCTCAAAATCTATTTGTTATTTCAAAAATCCTACTTCATACTCTTCTTCAGGGGGTCCAAATTAGGGGGAATAGGGTATTACCCTGATTTAAAAGCAAAGATTTAGTAATTACGAAATTTCAAGAACGTAATTTCCAGGACAGTTTCCGCGTCTGCGGCATGACGCGCCCTAGTATTATTTTGTGCATTTTCTATTTTTTGGGTCCAAGGCTTAGGGTCTTGGTCCCAAGGGTTACCATACGTGTTTTTCCCTATACTTAGCCGAATTTTACCCTTATATCATCCTAAGCATTCCCCAATACTCACTAAAACACTTAGTTATATCTTCACTCCCCAAACTCAAGTCCCAAACCATCATCCCAAGATGAGGTTCTCTTTCAAGGTTCTTCTTCAAGCTTCAAGTCTCCATCTCCAATCTTCACCAAGTTCATCTCCAAGCTAAGGTAAGTGGGTTTCTTTCATGGGTTTCTTTAACCCATGATACCCAAGCCTCCTTTTATATAAATTGCATGATTTAAAGTTGATTTACAAAGAGGTTTTGATGTATATGTCTTAAGGGTGTTACAAGGTGTTGATTGATGGTATTACAATGGATTTTATTGCATGATTTCATTCCTATATTTCATGGTATTATGCTACCATTACATACACTCAAAGTATTTGATAAAATATCCGGATGTGGTTTCTTGAGAAATTAAAGGTCCAAAGCATGAGATATGATATGAATGATGTTATGATAATGAAATGAGTTTATGTATATGATATACTCCATATAAAGTATTGCATTAGACCATACCCGATCTGAGGGAAACAAGAGCCCCAGTAACCATGTTAGGGGTTTATACTCATCAACCATGTGAGGGATTTATACTTCGTCACTGTGTTGGTAAGGTCTAATTACCATCAACCATGTGAGGTGTTTATACCACACAAGAACGAAGGGGTTTATACCTTGAACAACTAGTTTTGTCTCTTTTTCACACATGATGTCCTACATGAGAATGAATTGCTTATGCATGTCTTACTTAAGAATTGAACATACATGTCATATTCTTATATTATGTCTATTGCTTAATAGTATGCATTTTGATTATGATACCTACTTATTGTGGCAATGCATCCTACATACTCAATATATTCAAACGTATTAATGCATATTCTATGCCTACATGATGTCACCATGTAGGAATCAGTGCCCAAACTGATTATCCTCCTCCACGTGGCTAGTTCGATGCTATTCAAGCTAGTTGGTGAGTCCTCCACTTCGGGGACCTTAGAGTATGTTTGTCTTGTTATGTATTGAAACACTCTTCCTTACTTTCTATTTTGACTATGAGGGTGTGCCCGATTGCTTTGTCTTAGGCCACACTCTTATCTATGCAGTAGAGGTGTTGTTGGACATGCTATGTATATATCTTACGATCCTTGACTCTTTTTCCTCTTGATGTTGTTGATATGCAAGCTTTTCCTTATTCCCATTGCCCCGATTTCTACTCTTTTATGTCATTTAAATGCTTCCGCGACCAATGATATGTAATGATAAGTTACCAACCTTGTTTTGGCACCTTTCAGGCTTCCCATTCACCGTGTCATGTCTAGGCCCTATTTAGGTCGTGAAAAACTTGGTATCAAAGCACTAGGTTGTTTGATCCTCGGAGTCCAACATACCGCATTGATTAGAGTCTTACTCATGGTTGTGTTGTGCACCAGACCTATGAATAAGAGGCTACGAGATATTATAGGAAATGTTTCACTTCTTGATGATCCATGTCATGCGATAAAGTTAGGTCCCCTAGGGCTTATTGCTAACCCCTAACTGTTACATTACAGCATATGTCTCAAGCTACTCAGGACGATGCTATGATGAATATAGAAATTTGCGATGCTCTATGGAAAAAGGCCAAAGTAGCGGCAAAATTGGCAACTTACCTTGGTCAGCAAGTGGGTGCTCTCGAGATTTCTAGTGGTGAGAGGAGGGATAGTAAGGCCAAGAGGGCCAACATTGAAGGAAAGTTCCAAAATCTCAAGGA
The DNA here is from genome assembly GCA_025774065.1 of Solanum ossicruentum. NCBI lineage: Eukaryota > Viridiplantae > Streptophyta > Magnoliopsida > Solanales > Solanaceae > Solanum > Solanum ossicruentum. Next base: position 45,954 of record JAOTQR010027765.1, on the reverse strand, counting down.
TAGAGGTGATGCTATGTTTCTGACATGTGATAAGGCTCGCAAAGGCCCATGCATGAAAGGCACCTATGCTTGTTTCTATTGTGGCGAGGAGGGGCATAAGAAGAAGGATTGTACTTGTAAAATCTACAATGATAAACAACGTGATGTGGGATGACTAATCCCAAGTGTCAAAGGTGTGGAAAGAATCACGATGGCCTATGTTAGAGGAACATTAGTGCTTGCTTTGGATGTGGTAAGGTGGGTCACAAGCTTGTGGATTGTCCATTTATTCTAAGGGGGTGTAATGCTGGTCGACTTTTGGGCTATGGTGGCTATGTTGATCAAGTGCCTCAAGGAATGGATGAGGTGCCCGATGCTAGTATTGCTAAGCTGAAGTTTTCTTGGCTTTGTTGTACATATCTCATTAGACCCGTTGTGCCACTAATTCTTCTCTATTCTTTTGGTTGCTAGTGGGGCTTCTTGTGTGCCTAAGGTGTTGTGTGGATCTTCGGTGTCTATCCTTTTGTTGGGTATATTGTTTCTATGAGGTTCATAGGTGTTGATCTATGCTTGTATTGCATTAGGTCTTGCTTTGTGGTTTGTTGGAGTGGCATGTTGTATTTGAATGTCATTATAGGGATGAAATGTGTACACGCATGTAGTGTCTTCATGGATGGTAGGACCCGTAGAGCTAGATCACGAATACCGAATGAACCCTTCTTGAAGTGGGAGGTTATCGAGTGGTAGTAAAAAAGGAAGGTCCATTTATTGTCTTTCTCAGGACACAAGCCTAGGGCCTAGATGTGACCAGTGAATGGGGAACCCAAATGAACCCCAAACAAGATCATAGCATATCATTACAAATCCTTGGTCACAGAAAAATTAAATGACATTAGAAGAATGAAAATAAGGGAAAAAGGGGACTAAGGGAGAACTTGTCATAACATATTGTCAATAGATAATAGAATCAACTCATGGCATAAATACATAGCTTTGTCCAAAAATACCTCTACTACATAGATAATGGCAGGGTCCAGGACATACAACCGGGCTAACCCTCATAGTCATAAATAAATGATAAAGTAAAGAGAATCTTAATACATAGTGTGAGAGAATAGTCCTTGTCCCTGGAATAAAGGACTAACCAAAGGCTAACTTGAAAAATCTATCTAGCCACAAGAAGAACCAATAGGAGCTTCGGTCCCTACATAGTGATTTCATGTAGGTCAGCGTATGCATTGGTACGTTTGAATGTACTTAGTATGTGGGATGTAATGCAACGATAGATAGGCATCATAATCCGAAATGCATAACGATAGACAATAGGCATAATATAGCAATATGACATATATGATCAATGCATAAGTAAATCATGCTCATGTAAGAAATCATATGTAAAGAAGAGACCAAACGAGCTTGCCAACCTTGGTTGGTTGATGATTGTGACACCCCAATCATCCTAGGTGGTGAGGTATAAACCCCTCACATGGTTGATGTTGGTCATACCCCAATTATCCTAGGTGGTGAAGTATATAACCCTCACATGGTTGATGTTGTTCACACCCCAATCAACCTAGGTGACAAAGTATAAACCCACCACATGGTTGATGTTTGTCACACACCAAACATCCTAGGTGGTGAAGTATAAATTCCTCACATGATTACACGGGCTCTTATCCCCCCGGATTAGGCATGGTCTAGTGCAACACTTTATATAGGATTCATCATATGCTCTAATGCAATACCTCATGTAGGAATAATTATGTACATAAGCTCATTTCATCATCATAACATCATTCATATAATATCTCATGCTTTGGACCTTTAAGCTCTCAAGAAAACATAACTGGACATTTTATCAAACACCTTGGGGTGAGTAATGGGGGGTAATAGAGCATGCAATTTAGAGATGAAGTCATGCGAAAAACTCAATGGTAAAACCTTGAATCAACACCTTGCAATACCCCCAAGACATTCACATCAAAACCCCTCATCAATTCCAACATTAGATCCAAGATTTGTAGCTCAAAACATGCTAAAACAACCATACTTTCATGAACTAAAATCACTGTGCAGTAAATTTCTCACAAGGTCCACATATAAAATTAACTTTAAATCATGCAATATTAATCAAAAGAGGGTTTAGGCACCATTTGCGGAAGGACCCAATAGTTCAACACCACATACCTTAGCTTTGGAGAGGTTCTTGAATAAGACTTTAATGGAGACTTGAAGCTTGAGTGAAATCCTTAAGATTGGTCTTGAGTTAGGGAGTTGAATTTAGGGTGAAATATGAGTCTAAATGTTTAATTGAGTTTTGGGGAATGTTTAGGACGATACGAGAGTGAAATAAGGCTAAGTATATGTATTTTAATGTGTGGGAACCCTTAGGCGCAAGACCTAAAAGTCTTAAATCGAAGTCAAGAGAAAATAGGAGCAAAACGGATTGCTCACTGGAAATTGCATTTTACGCATGGGCGAGTTTTAGGAAAATGAGCATGAATCCTTCATCTGAACTTGGAGTGAGGTGAAGCAAACTGCATTTGAAAGAAAATTCAAAGGTATTTCAGTTTGTTGGTCATGAGACACGTAGTTCTTTGTGTGCTAAGAGATATGCCCCTTCAATGTGGACCCTCCTAAATAACATATTTTGCGGTTTTCAGATTTTGATGTGGCCTTTCTAAAATTTGGGTTAGACCCATTTCCCACTAAATTTGACCCCCTAAACAAGAATATAAAGTCATATTTTTCAAAATAACAAATGGATATTTAGATATGTGGAAAACAAGATTTCGGGCACTTCCGAAGCACGTTTTTGGGCACTTCCCTTTTTTGGGTTGTTTCAATATCTCCCCCTTGGGAACATTCATCCCCAAATGTAGAAGAGACATACAATAAAAGAGTAATCATGAATAAATCAGAGCCAATATGTATACAATATTGCATTTAAAACACCATTTTAAAAATCTCAACATAAGTGTAAAATCATCATAAACTTGCCAACTTAAACATGAATGCATATGAAAGACACAGGGGCTGAAATGCAAGACTTAAAATTATAAAAGAACTTGATGTGTTATCATAAGCTTGAAATGAATGAAAGAGATACAGATATTGCTCCTCCGTGCCTGCTCCATCTTCCTGAGAGACGCATACAAATAGACGACTCTTCCAAAAGGGCCTTGATGAACACAACATCATTATCAATCCACTTATCCACTCATCCATCTAACACCTACATCGGAAAACTTCTCTTAAGTTAAATTACCCTCCTTAACGCTAAAGTCACCAACACATCACATCCGCCTAGAAGCATGAAAAACGGGATTAACCATATCTACACCCAAGGGCAATTCCCAAACTTAAGCAAGTTTACCAACATCCCTCTAAACACTGTAAGAACTCACAATACTCAACTCAATTTGAATCTTAAATCACCTAACCCACTTAGTACCATAATCGCCATCTCCAACTTGGGAGACAACCTCCACTCTATCATCTTCTCACCCAAGACTTCCAACTCTAATAAGGTGGTCTCAAGGCCTTGCCTAATCTAGTCCTCTTATCCCAAGAAGATTTGGAACCATCAAGAACCCTATACTACCATTCTAAACTTCCTTCAACCTATCTCCCTATCTAGCCAACCGATGGACTCTACTAGTCTCCTCTTTTCCACCATCAACAACACATACTAGGCTACATAGAGTATCAACCACAACACTAGCCTTACCGAAAAAAAACTACTGCTCACTCACATCATAATTCTTAAAGACTTCTAACCACCTTCTTGCTACCCAGAATGCATAGTTACCACATTTAGCAAACAACCTCTCATCCTCCAAGACTTGCAAACACTACCCCCAAATGATTTACAAGCTTTAAACAAATCAATACTTCATTACTATAAATCACAACAAATGTGGCAAGGTTGGGTTTTAAGACCCTATTTAAGAAACCCACAATCATTACCGGTGCATAAGTCAACCAAGAAACTCAATCGATACTAATAATGCTCACTTCTAATCTGAAAAGACACCTATGAATATCACCTACCATCATCCTCAACTGGGGACAAAACTCGAACTAAATATCAATCTTAGAGAAGTGACTAACCAGTCGTAGTTGACTAATTAGATCGACCATCCTTACCCATAATATTACAACCATACAGGTTCTACACCATTAGAAACATGCCATGCCAGTAGCCCAAACTACCCCAAGATCCTCAACAAAACAAGCTAAGTCGTCATCTCACAAGAACACTTATAATATGCATGTACATACTCTCAAAGAGGCAATAGTCATTTTCCAAATCATTTCAATGCACAATTGGATTTAAAAGCCAAATACCATTCATAATATCCATACTTAGGCTCAAATGCCAAAATCATAATTTAATTATCATAATACTCATGCATAGGAATGACGCATTTATATACTAAATGGTGCAAGCACCCAAAATACTTAAAGAGCCAAAATCAAAGACATATATATGATCACAATATTGTCATTACCAACCTTTTATCAAAATCATACCATAAAATGAAATTGGGCTTACCCATAATATAACTTTTCAAAATAATACATGTACATGAATGCATATGATATGAACAAAGAGGAAATGACATGGGTAATTAAGACTCCATTTAAAATAGACATTTATAGTATGAAGTTGAAGTGAAAACTAATTATTTCCATATTTAAATCCATAGTGTAATCTCTCATGCATAAATGATTTCAAAAGGGGAACATGCATACTTATAACTCTATTAACCCAAGGTAAATCTCATGTAACTGTTTAAATCACATTAAAATCATCAAATAAATACTACCTATGCATCAATAGAATTTTAGGTATCATAATATTCAAACCCCAAAATTAAAATAAGTAAAATCCATATAGGTTTTCTTGAAAATAAATTTTGGGTTTCCTCGATTGGAAGGGATTAAGGATCAATCCACATACATATGAATCCTCCTAGCACGAAGGAATAACAAAAGAAATAACAACCCCCAGACCTATCAAATCACCTTACTCAAAACCTCAGGCAATAGCCTACTAAACCCAAGAGGCTCCTAATATCCGGTGAAGTCAAAGGTCTACGCTAATCTCTAATTACCTTCGTCTTTCTAACGTCTACCTTAATGCCATCACTCTGCACCACACAACTTAGGAGGCAACCTCTTACCACCAAAATTCCCATATCACCTACCAGCACCCAACCTTCTTCCTTAAACTTGTAGTACTACTCTCAAATGATTCACATACACTACCTCATTAGGGGACGAACCACATTATCATCACCAAAACCACCATAAACGTATTAGAGTAGGGACTAAAGATCTTACTCATAAGACTTATAGGCATATCGACGTACTGGTCAAACCAAAAGACACTAGCCCAAATTCAAAGTAGTTGAAAGGGGCATTCAAGGTCTCATCTAACACCACCAACAATTCTATAAACAAAACAACTTAGGTTAAACGCCTCAAATTCTCACAAGAAGATAAATGCAACCCCTGAGAGACTAATTGTACCTTAATACATGAAATGGATTTACCTCCCTTGCTATCACTTAACAACCTCCCCCTCAAAGACGGGCTCATTAGGGATTCAGGATCTAACACTACGATATCTACCATCCATGAAGACCCAACAAGCATGTAACTATTTCATCCCTAGTAAGATATCAAAATCCACTAAGCCAACTCCAACAAGCCACAAAGCAAGACCGAATGCAATACAAACCTAGATCAACATGCATGAACTTTTTAGAAACAATATACCAAACAAAGGGATAAATACCAAAGATTCACATCACAACTCACAGCACACAAGAAGCCCCACCATCAACTAAAAGAAGAGAGAAGAACTAGTGAAACTCGGATCCATCAAAATCAAAAACTTCTAGTTACCTTCCTCCACCTTCCTCTTTGAAGTGGCATGATCAACTTAAAGAGCAAAGAACATTTGTTAGAGGGGAAATTCCTATCTTACTTCTAAAGCACAAAATAGACCATGAAGAAGGGAAACATTTCCTAAAACACCTCATAGCCTCCTTGTCATGGTTGTGGTGCACAACACAATCATGAATAAGACTCTAATCGATGTGGTGTGTTGGACTCCGAGGATCTAATAACCTAGTAGTCTGATACCATCTTTATCATGACCCAAACCGAGGGTCTAGACGTGACCGGCGAGTGGGGAACCCAAAGGAACCCTAAACAAGCCTCATAACATATCATTACACATCTATGGTCATGGAGCAATTAAATGACATTTGAAAAATGGTAATAAGGGGAAAAGGGGACTAAGGGAGAACTTGTCATAACATAGAGTCAAGGGATAATAGAATCAACTCATTGCATAAGTATATAGCTTTGTCCAACAATACCTTTACAACATAGATAATGGTAGGGGCCAAGACATACAAACGGGTTCACCCTCATAGTCATAAGTAAATCATAAAGTAAAGAGAATCTTAGTACACACTGTGAGAGAATAGTCCTTGTCCCCGGAATAAGGACTCACCAAAGGTTAACTTGGACAATTTATCTAGAAATAAGAAGAATCAATAGGAGCTCTGGTCCTTACATGATGATATCATGTAGGCCATAGTATGAATTAGTACATTTGAATTTACAAAGTATCTTGGTTGGTATGCAACAATAGATAGACATCATAATCCAAAAGGCATAACGATAGGCAATAGGTATAATATAGCAATATGACATGTATGATCAATGCATAAGTAAAACATACATAAGTAAATCATGCTCATACAAGATATCATATGTAAAGAAGAGACCAAGCTAGCTTTCCAACATTGGTTGGTTGATGATAGTCACACCCCAATCATCCTAGGTGATGAGGTATAAACCCATCACATGGTTGATGTTGGTCACACCCCAATTATTCTAGGTTGTGAAATATAATGCCCTCACGTCGTTGATACTGGTCACACCCCAATCATCCTAGGTGGTGAAGTACAAATCCCTCACATGGTTGATGTTGGTAACACCCCAATCATCCTAGGTAGTGAATTACAAATCCCTCACATGGTTGATGTTGGTCACACCCCAATCATCCTAGGTGGTGAAGTATAAATCCCTCACATGGTTACCCAGTCTCTTATCCCCTCGGATTAGGCATGGTCTAGTGCAACACTTTATATAGGATTCATCATAAGCTCTAATGCAATACCTCATACAAGAATAATGATGTAAATAAACTCATTTTATCATCATAACATCATTTATATCATATCTAATGCTTTGGACCTTCAAGTTCTCAAGAAAACATAACCGGACATTTTATCAAACATCTTGGGGTATGTAATGGGGGTAAAAGAGCATGCAATTTAGAGATGAAAGCATGTAGGAAAATTAGTGGTAGAACCTTTACTCAACACCTTGAAACACTCTCTAGACATTCACATCAAAAACCCTCATCAATTCCAATGTTAGATCCAAGATTTGAAGCTCAAAACATGCGAAAACAACCATACTTTCATGAACTAAAATCACACTACAGTAAGTTTCTCAATATACAACACTCACATGTAAAATCAACTTTAAATTATGCAATATTAATTAAAAGAGGGTTTAGGCACCATGAGTAGAAGGACCCAATAGTTCAATATTACATACCTTAGCTTTGGCGAGGTTCTTGAAGAAGACTTTAATTGAGACTTGAAGCTTAAGTGAAATCCTTGAAGAAATCCTTAAGATTGGTCTTGAGTTTGGGAATTGAATTTAGGGTGAAATATGAGTCTAAATATTTTAGTGAATTTTGGGGAAAGTTTAGGATGATATGAGGGTGAAATAAAGCTGAGTATATGTACTTTTTAGTATGGGGACCCTTAGGCGCAAGACTTAAAAGTCTTGGACCAAAGTCAAGAGAAAATAAGACCAAAATGGACTACTCACTAGAAATTGCATTTTTGGCATGGTAAGTTTTACAAAAATGGGCATAAATCCTTCATCCGAACTCGTAATGAGGTGTAATAAAGTTCTTTGGAAAGAAAATTCAAAGGGCTTTAATATGAAAGGTCGTGAGCCACCAATTTGTGTGTGTTCTAAGAGATATGCCCCTTCAAAGTGGACCCTCCTAAAACACATATTTTCTGATTTTCGAATTTTGATGCGGTTTCTCTAAAATTCAGGTTAGACCTTTTTCCCACTCAATTTGCCCCCTAAAGAAGAATATGAATTCAGATTTTCAAAATAACAAACAAAGTTTCAGATATATGGAAAACAAAATTTCAGGCACTTCCTAGGCACATTTTCGGACAATTTTTTGGGTCATTTTAGTCTTAGGGTACAATTGCCTCTCTAAGGGGTTGCATTTATCATATTGTTAGAATATAGGTGTAAATACTAAGTTTTTTGTTATTGACTTGTTGGTGGTGGTAGATGAGGGCTTGAATGTCCCTTTTCTTATATTTTAAAATTGGGATAGTGTCTTTCTAGTGTGCCGGTTATTTCTACAAGTCTCATGAATAGGATCTTTTAGCCCCTACTCTAATAGGCTTATGGTGGTCTTGGTAATGATATGATGGTTTGTGTTCTCTAATGAGGTAGTGCATGTGAGTCTTTAGAGGATAGAACAACAAAGTTTAAGGAAGAAGGTCAGATGCTAAATAGGAGGGATGGAGATTTTGGTTGTAAGAGGTTGCCTTCCTAGGTCAGATGATGTCGGGTGAGGGTACTAAGATGGACCCTTGTAAGATAAGGGTGATTAGGTGTTATCCTAGACCTTGGCTCCCATGGGTATTAGGAGACTCTTGGGTTTAGTGGGGTATTACAAGATATTGTGAGTAAGTTCTCTTCTATTGTTTCTCTTATAACTTAGTTGATCCTGAGTAAGGCCAATGTTGTGACCGACATTATGAGCGGGGTTATTTGATAGGTCCGGGGGTTGATATTTCTTATGTTATTCCCTGGTGCTTGTAGGATTCATGTGTATGAGGGTTGGTCCTTGAACCCTTCCAATCAAGCACATACATAATTATTTTCAAGAAAACCTACATGGATTTTGCTTACTTTAATTTGAAGTTTTGAATATTATGATTCCTAAAATTTTATTGATGCATGGATAGTGTTTATTTGATTATTTCAATGTGATATAAACCGTTATATGATAATTTACCTTGAATTTTATGAAGTTATAAGTATGCATGTTCCCCTTTTGAAATTATTTATGCATGAGAGATCGCACTGTGTGTTTAAGTATGGAATTACTTATTCTTTGACTTCAACTTCAAATTATAAATATTGGTTTTTTTAAATTTTTTTAAAATGGAGTCTTAATTACCCATGTCATTACCTCACTGTTCATATCATATGCATTCATGTACATGGATTATTTTGAAAAAAATTATGTTATGAGTAAGCAAAATTTTGTCTAATGGTATGTGATCAAAGGTTGGTTATGACAATATTGTGATCATATATATATATATTTGATTCGGCTCTTTAAGCATTTTGGGTGCTTGCACCGTTTTGTACATGAATTGGTTTTTTTCTTTCATGAATATTATGAATATGAAATTATGATTTTTGCATTTGAGCCTAAGTATGAATTAATATAAATAGTGTTTGGCTTTTAAGCCCAATTGTGCATCAAAATGATTCAGAAAGAAAAATGACTATTGCCTCCTTGACTGTAAGTATATGTATGTTATAAGTATTCTTGTGGGATGATGACTTAGCAGCGATGGAGCGAGAGAGGGGAGTCTATAAGGCTTTCCCCATGTTCTTGTTGCATAGAGCCTTATCTTGAGATCTAGGTTGAACTTAGCTTGATGGGTTGGAGGTCTTGTGGTAGTTTGGGAAACTTGCTTATCATGCTTCCGATGAGTGTAGAACCTATAAGGTTGTAATATGATGGTTAAGGACGATCGATCTATTTGGTCAACTCAATGGGGTAGTCACTTCCCTAAGATTGACTTGAGGTTTGGGTTTTGTTATCAAGTGTGGAAGAGGGTTGGTGATATCCTTATGTGCCCTTTTGAACTAGGAATGAGCATTTTGATTATTGGTGGAGTTGTTAGGTGGGCTTGTGCACTGGTTGTGTCTATTGGGTTTCATGAGTAGGGTCTACCTTGGTATGTTTGTGGTGGTCACTAGTGATAAGGTATTGATTTGTTTAGAGCTTATGAATTATTTGGGGGTAGTGTTGCAAGCCTTAGGGAGATGAGAGGTTGTTTGCTAAATACGATTGGTGTGCATTATGGATAGCATGAAGGTGGTAACAAATCTTAAGGATTACAAAATGGGTGTACATTATTTTTCCCGGTAAGGCTAATGTTGCAGTCGGTGCTCTAAGTAGCCTAGCATGTGTGTCGATGGTGGCAAAGAGGAGACTAGTGGGGACCATTGGTTGGTTAGATTGGAAGTTAGGTTAAGTGAAGTTGAGCATGGTAGTATAGCATTCTTTATGGTTCCAAATCTTCTTGGTTAAGAGCTCGAGATTAGGCAAGGCCTTAATTCCACCTTATTGGAGTGGGAAGTTTTGAGAGAAAGAATGATAGAGTGGAGGTTGTCTCCCAAGAGGGAGATGGTGGTTATGGTACCAAGTGGGTTAGGCGTATTTATGGTTGAAAATTGAGTTGAGGGTTGTGAGTCCTTATAAGAGTGTAGGGGAAGGTTGGTAAGGTTACATAAGTTTGGGAATTTGCCTATAGATGTAGATATGGTTTGTTCAGTTCTTCATGTTTCTAGGTTGAGGTGATGTGTTGGTTGCTCTAGTGCTAAGGAAATCTTTGAGATTGTAGGTGATGTGGAAGATAAGTTGACTTAGAAGAAGGTCCTGGTGGAGGTGTGACGTGCTGTCAAAACACAACACATTTGATGCACATATGTTTTCTGTTATTATTGTAGAAAAGTTAGGATAACATGATTTTGATGAAAAGTTACAGATTTTGCAGAATCATAAGACATACGAGCAGACCTATATGTCGTAGCCCAAGCTACGAGTCGTAGGGTGTGTCATAGGAAGAATCAGAGGCCAACATTCACAAATCCGCTAAGTAGAGGTCACCACTACAAGGCTAGCCTATAAGTCGTAAGTCTCACCATGACTCGTATAGGTGAACTTGTAGAAAGAATCAGAGAGCCAAACTATTGGATAGAGAACTGAAGGCCAAGACTATAGGAAGAACATATCAGTCGTAGCTCGAGCAACAACTCGTACCTCTGGGTTGGACTATTTTAGTACAAAATACCAAAAGCCTAATGCGAGACTCCGACTACGACTCGTAGTTCACCTTACGAGTCGTACCTGCAAGGCATACCAGCTGCCAGCTGTCGTTTTTGTGTTATTTTTAAGGTTTATCTGTAAACACTATAAATACCTTAAGTTAGGTTTTTTTTAAGAAGAGAAGAGCATATTTTATAAGATAGAACTTGCCTTTCAATATTCTCTAAAGAATATTTTAGGGTTTTAAATTAGTTTATTGTTCTCTCTTGGAAAACAAATTTTGGGAATTGCAAATCTTGCTTTGCAGTCATTGTTGATCAATCAAGCTTTCGGGTTTGAAACTTATAGTGTCTACAATCTTCATTATTTTTGGTAAAATCCTCAACTATGCCATTTATTTGCATTTTTGCTTGTTTTTCCTAAGCCATGAGTAGGTAAGCACCCATAACTTGGGGTTGTAGGAATCATGGGTAGTTGATTGGAGATGACCTAGGTTTATTGCATTTCTACGATTGGGGTTTGTATGTATTGTCTATTTCACTTTATTATGATTGTCTTTTGGTGGTGGCCAACACCAAACCTCGCCTACTATCACTAGCCTGACTAAGGCAGTGACGAATAGGAAAAGGGAAGCAGATGACAAAATTCGATTGATGTGTTCTCGTCTAATGAACCAAACTTGACCAAAGAGAGGTTGACTGGGACTATTAGTAATGTTTAGTTGGCAAGCCATGGTGGCCAACCAAGTGCCATAGTGAAATTCGACCTTCACCTTCACAAGATGGCTGGAAGACCCTAAGTTACCGTCCTACATGCGAATTTCCAATTATAGTTATGTTGCTTAGGGTAATCGAGTAAATGAACCATGGTAAACACAATTCCTAAGTTGTCCCTAAAATTGAGTGTTTCCTACTGTCTTAGTTTAGTGTTTATTTTACTTTGTTTTTATATCACAAGAAAAACCCCCCATTTAGAAATTTTAGATATTTATGCTTGAAATGATCAGTAGTGGATTCTTGTAGTCAAGCCTTGTATCCCTTGTGGATTCGACCCTAAATTTTTGTTAGCTTAATTGCTGATAGCGACCGCTTTCTTGTTGAGTGTGAACATCATCAAAAATTATGGCGTTGTTGCCGAGGAATAAGGCTAGGTTTAGACTTGAATTCACTATTAGTTAGTTCTAGTATTGATTTCTAGAATCTCTTGTATTTAACTTTTATTTTTGTTTTTGTTGTTTGATTTTATTTGCAGTGTGTACTAGGTTGTATGCCCAACACAAGGAACAAAGGCAGTCCCTTAGCTCCACTCAATTTGGAAATCCATTGAATACCAAGAAGAATGGCTCAAGTGAATGAGGATATCAAGGTTGAGGAGGATATGAATACGAATACAGATATGGGAAGAGAGTAGAATCCACAACAAAGGGGTAACAGGCCACAACTCAGGGATTTCTATGAAAATGCTTATGGATGGAATCAATATTGATTGAACCCTATGGGTATAGAGGTTACCAATTCCATAGTACTGCCTCCTTTACCGGCAGATACTAAGTCCATTGTATCAAGTGGATTGCTCCAAATGCTCATAAACCGTGGACTATTCATAGGGCAACCTTCGACGGATCCCTACCATCATCTTCAAAATGTGGTGTTTGTTTGCAAGAGTGTCACTGGGACATAAAACCTTTCTCTTGGTGTTGTTGATTTAGGAGTGTTTCCAATATCATTGACTAGTAATGGAGCTGTATGGTTGTCCAAGCTTCCTCCGGGTACTACTACAAGTTGGGCTGAGCTTGAAAGAGTATTCCATGAAACATATTTTCCAAGATCTAAGAACTTGAAGCTAAAGGACCAAATCAACAACTTTGAGCAATTGTCGGGTGACTCTATTATCACAACATGGGAGAGGTTTACTAAAAGCTTGAGGATGGTCCCTGATCACAAGATTGTTGATGATCCTTGGTTGAGATTTTCTATCGGGCGATAGATGGGAATAGTCAAGCTTGTGTCGACACAATCATGGGAGGCATGTTCCTTGACCAACTATTTGAATTGACAGCCACTAGAACGGAGCAAGTGGTCAAAACAAATAGAGCATGAGGGCAATGAGAGCGAGGTGCGATGAAACCTTCTTATGTGGTTAACACCAATAATGAGCAAGTAAAGGTAAACGAAGAGATCATGGAGCGACTTACTCAACTTTGCACAAGTATGGACATGGTTTTAAACAAAACCAAGAAAGTGTCAAAGAAGTCACCAGCTAAACTCCAAAGGCTCCTACCTATGACGATCCATTCTTTGATGAGGATGCATGTTTTCTAAGCAACCAAGCAGCTGGTTTCCGGAATAACCCCCAAAGGTCTATTTCAGACTATTGGAGGCAAGGATCTGGGAATCAAGGTTGGAACTTCAACCATTATGGGGTGTATAGAGACATCAGGGTCAGATACTATGAGAGAGAGCGAGTGCCAGATGCTGAGTGGGGAAGAATAGAGGGATACAATAATAGTCCTTATATGCCTCCTCACAACTATGATGCTGGGTCAAGTAACTCCAGGATCGAAAAGATGTTTGAAAAGTTATTGAAGAGGGCCGACCATCAAGATAAGACTTTAAAGGGAATGAAAGAGGATATTTCAAGTATCGCTCAGTAGCAATTAAGCAACTAGAACAATGATTTGGAAAAATTTCTTCACAATTGAACCAACGCCAAAAGGGCACCTTACCAAGAAATACTATTCAAAATCTTGAAAGTGAAGGGCACTGCATGGTCATCATGACCCGGAGTGGCAAGAGTAGTGTAGATCCCCCTATGCCGGTAACTGTGGATAAAGTTGACGAGAAGGGTCTTGGTGGTGAAGGCGTGGTTGAGGGAGAAGATCTGAAGTTCATTGGAATGCAACAAGATGAGGCAGGGAAGCACGATAAATTGAAATAAAATCCCAAACCCCCTCCTCCTTTCCCTCAAAGGCTTATGATAAAAGAAGAATAGGGTAAATTCAAACACTTCTTCTCGATGTTGAAACAACTCTCTATCAACATTCTCCTTCTAGAAGCTTTGGAGAAAATGCTTGGGTATGCCAAGTATATGAAGGATTTGGTGACCAAGAAGCACACTTTGATCCTAGAGTTCTCACAAGAACTCCAACAATATAGTGCAATTATGGCTAAATGCCTTGTGCAAAAAAGAAAGGACCCCAGTGCATTCACCATCCCTTGTACCATTGGTGATGTTGAGTTCGCAAGAGCGTTGTGTTACTTAGGAGCAAGCATCAATCTAATGCCTCTTGCTGTATTGAAAATGTATGGCCTTGGCACTCCTACCACGACAAGAATAAGGTTGCTTATAGTAGATCAAACCATTAAAAAGCTGGAGGGAATCCTTCTGGATGTGCTTGTTAAAGTTGATAAATTCATCATTCTCGCAGATTTTGTAATCCTTTACTGCAAAGTTAATTTTGAAGTGCCCATCATCTTTGGGAGGCCATTTCTAGCCATGAGGAGAGCCCTAGTGTATATGGATTTGGGTTAGCTTTAGTATAGGGTTAATGATGCAGAGGTAGTGTTCGATATTATTAAGTTCAAAAGTGAGATGTGCACCATTGAGGATAGTTGATGAAGGACGATGACAAAGTCGAGCCACGACGTTAAACAAGGCACTTCTTAGGAGGTAACCCCAGCATTGTTGATAATTGAATGTATGTTATAATTGTTTTTGGTTGTTCAAATTCCTAGGTGGAAGGTGTGCGTGTGCTTTTATGTTGAAAGACGTTGTAGTTGTAATATTTTTGAAGATTGTTGTGCTTTGAGTCTTGGTTTGCAGGAAATAATGGAAGAACAGAAGATCTGAAAAATGGCACTTGGAGCAGCATTTATGATCAGACCTACTAGTCGTAGTCTCTACTATGACTCATAGTCATACCTCGTAGAGGGAAATAATGAGTATCAGGAGTTGGCACGTACACTATGATAGAACCTTACGACTCGTAGGTCCCTCTACAAATCGTAAGTGGGGTTCATAGTGCCTAGGTATGATTCTTTAATTTTTGCAAGTATTGGGTCTATTATGAGACTAAGGCTTACGAGTCGTAGGACATCCTACGACTTGTAGTCAGGGTCTTATAGGCTCAATCAATAACTTTTTAACTTTTGAATCCCAATATTCTTTTTTAACCCTAAGATCGACGGATTCCCCCCATACCCTCTCAGTATGTCCATTTTTTGACCAAAATCCCAGCTACCCATGTTATTTTTCTATAAAGATTCCGACGAAGTCACTAGTCCGAGGGTTTCGTCATGTTTTTTGATTTCCTTTGCTATGGTTAACTTCTCTTATACATCGGTAAGCTCCGTGGTAAACTTTGGGAATCTTTTGTGGTGAGCTGACTCATTAGATGAGTATATGCATAGTTTAATCATGCACAATCATGCCATGTGGTGAATTTTGATCTAGACATGAAACCTCTGGTTTGTGTTATTTTATAAGTTTTGTTGGGACTCAAATTGTTTTTGGAAATTCTTGTGCGAATGATTGAAATTGCAAACATTATTGTTCATTAATGCAATGCTTAATTTTTTCCCAACCATGGATTGAATTGTTGTTGAAATTGGAATTTAGGAGGTGTGGGTGTGTTTCTTATGTTTTAACCTGTTGGACTTAATTGAAATTATTTTAATGGTTCCATTGAATGTCCTGTCGAGTTCAAGATGAGCGTAAAAGTGTTTTACTTTAGGTAGGCTTGACATAAGATTGGATCTATTCCAATTCTTAGGGATGATGGTTGTTCTGAATTTCTGATGTCAGGGTGAGAACGCTTATGTGCCAAATATTTTATATTTCTTTTACGTGAAAAATATTTTGAATTGTGTCTTTGGTTTGTGCTTTGTGTGGGAAAATAGATAGGCGCCACAGGTGCCTTCTGGGTTTAGCTACTAGACACTCCTACGACTCATAAGTTCCTCTACGAGTTACAGTGGTCCCTCGTAGAAAGCACTAGTCATCTGTGGTTCCTTCATGTTTCTCATACGAGAGTCATATATGACTCATAGTGCCTGCTATGACTCATAGTGAGGGTCTCATAAGCTTATCGTACTTCTTAAAAATATTTCTGGAAATGGGTAGGAGCCTAGACAACGACTCATAGATCCCCCTACGAGTCACAACTGTTAGATCAGAAGCATTTCTATAAGACTTGTGGTTCCACGAGGCTAGTATACAACTTGTAGGTCACCCTACGAGTCGTAACTGCACTAGTAACTGCAAAACCTACTACTACATTAGAGATTTTCTAGTTTTGAATTATCTTTGTCTTTGTTCTTTGTTATGTGATTTGCTAGATTAGGATCTAAATGCTCACATGGGTTATTGGTTGGTTTGCAGATATAATTCCCCCAAAGGACAAACGTGCGATTCAGACACTCCAATAGAGGCTGACGGATGAATCCTCCTACACTGAGCATTCAGAGTGCTCCGTGGAGGTCTATAGAGTCAGGGTAGACCCTGAAGTAAATATACCCCATACTCGGGCATTTGCACCACTGACACACATGGAAGTTAGCAGTTTCTCCCTATCTGAAGAGGAGGAACAACAGGGTAATAGGGATGAGTTGGATAGTAGCTTACCACAAATTACCCCCTCACACTCAGGGTCATAATTGGAGTCCGAGAGCACCTCCCGAACCCAGCAAAGAAAAAGTCTAGTCTCAACCCCCAACCGACCGCATATGGTGTCTCCCAGGAATGAAGGAGATATAGGATCAAGGTTTATATCCTAAGGGACAGGGCAAACCGGTGCGGAAATTCTATGAAGAATCGAGATTGAATGACTCGGGGTTGAATGCAATGTTAGATAGACATGGGCTACGATGGACCACACTGCAGCTGAGCAAGTATGCCCCCTTCGTAGTCTGTGATTTTTATATAGCTTATTTTCCTACACTTCACCGGTGGTTGCGGAAGAATAAGAAGCCAATTAAGCAACCGATGTTACAGGTGGTGCCAGTCAGGGGTAGAAGAGTTCCTATTTCAGAGGAGACCATTCGCCGGGTCCTGTTTTCACCCCCTTATAGAGCACCTCAATCTACCACAGAATATGATAGGCATATTGATAAGATGAGGAGAGCGGTGACTGGGAAGGAGATCAGGGACAAGACAAAGCTTCTATAGTGGATTGGTAGCCAGATTTATGAAGAGGGCTTCGAGCCGTCGTGGATACCCATACTGATATAGTGAAGGTCCATGTCTCTTTCTGGACAGTTCTGGTGGTCCATTATCTGTTGGTGTATCTAGCCCACATTCACAAATAATGTGATCACTTTGGTTCGGGTTGTGTTATTATACAACATCTTAGCTAGTTATTATATAGACTAGGCCTGGATCATCTCGGAGCAGATCCACGAGGTAGCCATCCGGAGGAACACCTTATTGCCATTCCCTGTTTTGATTTATTGCTTGTGCAGTGCAACAGGTGTTCGTATTGACCCCCACCAAGACCATCATCTAGAGGCTACCCACACCATGGATCCCAGCCTAATAAAGGCTAACAAGAACCCGATGGCCTTGACACGAGCAGCTCCTCCTATTTCATAGTCATTCCTGTAGAACCTTTGACTCAAACTGCACCTCCAGCTACTATTTGCACTATCTTAGTTGCTACCGAGCCTAAACCAGCTATGGAGATCGAGTCCACATAATCCTCTAGTACTCGAACACCCGCAACAACTTCATTACAGGTTGATTCTCTTACTTATATTGTTGGTTTTCAAGTATTATTATGCAGGGTGGCTATGGCGGATTCCAGACTACATTCTCTATCTACAAGGTTCACATCTTGGGTTGACCAGACTATACGGGACTCTAAGAGAATGAAGGAATTTACCTGCAATTTGGTTAATGAGCGAGTTAGAGCGGTGGATGCCTGAGCAGATGCCATTAAGGCGAGAGTCTAGCGGACACTTTAGGGAGCTTGGCCTACTAACACAAGCGTTGTGACTAAGGAGTTATCCAAGTTTAAGGCTGAATTATTGCAAATGTTAGCAGCTCATATTGCAGTTTAGGAGGTGACACCAGCAGGCAATGAGGCATTCAATTAGCTAGATGACCATCTGGATGTCTTTGGGAAGAGGCCCCTTAAGTATGCTCATGATCTAGAGGTAACTCAGAAGATGCCGAGGCCGGAGGAGGAGCCCATACCCGAGGCAGTGGTGCATAAGTCACTATTGTTGGTGACTATTTAGAGAGATGTGGAGTAGCACGCCGCACATAGAGAGGGTACTTCCGTACTGTTGCGGAGGACATAGTGCCTCAGAACCCCAAAGATTAGCCAGAGACTGGTGCTTGAAGCACCATGATGTTTGCCTTCTTTTGACCCCAGTTCTTATTTGATCATTTTGGATACTTTGTTCTAATGTTAGACAATCTTTTTATTATGTTGGTTTTTTATATATGTTAAAATATTTTTAAGATGGGATGTTGTTTTACTTATATTGTGGATGTTTATTTTTGGGTTCCTAATGTGTGTGTGTACATATATATATATATATATTTCTATGTTATCGTATTTGTTTTTTATTCTTGTTTTTACTTTGAGGACAAAGTATCCTATTTTGGGTGTTGTGGGAAGTTATGTATTAAGGTGAAGTCTGAGTAATCTTGAGTCCATAACTTCCCCTATTTTTTATCCCAAATTTTTCTTATCATGCTTTTTTTTCCTTGTGGATATTTACTTTTCTATTGAACTGATAAGTTTAGGTAATGCAGATAATGTGCGAATTCATAGGTGTATTTGTTGGCATATACATAGTTCTTAATTGCATTTTAAAGTTTAGATGAATAATTGAGTACCCTCAAAATTTTTGAGATTGTGTTTGTTAATACATTTATACATTTTTGAGTATCTGGCAATGTTTGTTCTGATATTGTGATGGTAAGCTGAGGTTGAAAGCATGTCATATGAGTCTATACTTAATTGTGGATGTAATGCCATGTGTGTGGTGAGCTTATTTTACTGCATTCATGCATCTTGTATGGACTCAGAACTTGCCTTAGTACTCTACGATTGGTTTCGTGATATGGTGGATATGGAAAGGATGCTAGGCCTTTGTTCTTTGAGTGAACCCACTTTTGGCCTAAATAACCCACCAAATGTTAGAGTGAATCCGTTGTTCCAAATTTTTGAGCTTATCATGTACTCATTCTTTCTTGACACTTTACTAACTTAACCTTGTTTGATGAAATACCTTGATATTGGTCCTAGTCTATCCTTGAGCATGCGAACCTTGATTGAGGCCAAAGGCCTAAGTTAAGCGTGATCCTTGTTGTGGTAAAGTAATAATAATAAGGTGGTTAGCTGGGAAATCAAGAAAGAAATGAGAAAAGCTTGAACTAAGTGAAGAAAAAGAAGAGAAAAGTTCCTTGAGTTGAGAAAAAGTACTAAAAATGAGTTTGAAATCGAGGTACATGTGAAAAAGAGAAACAAAGCACTCAAGAAAAGTTCAAAACATGAGCATAAGGATGGAATTAATGAAAAGGGTTGGATTATGAAAGTAAAAAATTTTGGTAAACATGGTTCAAAGGTAGCTTCTAGTCACTACTTGCCTAAAATACCATACCAAAGTCCCTTGGACCTATGTTACAAGGCCATAAATTGTAAAGTGATCCAAATCCACTTTATCACCAAGCTAGAAGATCAGTATAGAGGCAAGCCTATGGTGTTAGTCAGTATGCATGAATTTCAATGGTGAGAGTGAGCAAGATTCCTTAGTCCCTAAATTCTAAATACTTTTTAAGTGAGTATGAGGAACTTCTTTCCAGTGAAGGCATTTACACAATTTGAGTAGCATATGACTACACCAGCGTTGTGGACGGTTTATGCTCCTTAGCTTGTCATAGTTGGATTGCCAGGTATCTCATTATGTTCTTGTTTTGCTTAATAACCTTGCAATCCTATTTTGGAAATGGTAGTTGGGTACCTAAATCAAAAGAATTATTGTATATGCCATTAGTATAGCTGCTATGTATTTCTCTATGTCTGCAAAGATTGAGTCATAACTTGAGGACAAGCAACAATTCTGAGTTGAGTCTGTTGATGTGTTGTCAAAACACAACACATTTGATGCCTAATACAAGGGATTTTGTGAGTTCTTAATGCCACTTTGTATGATTGTTATGTGTTTTTGTGTTGTTCTTGTGGAAATGCTAGGTTGGCATGATTTTGAAGAAAAGTTACAGATTTTGCTGAAGCATAGGACGTATGAGCACACCTACGAGTCATAGCCCAAGCTACGAGTCGTAGGGTATGTCGTAGCAGAAATCAGTGACAAACATTCAGAAATCTACTAAGTTAAGGTTACACCTACAAGGCTAGCCTAAGAGTCGTAAGTCTTACCATGACTTGTATAAGTGGAGTTGTAGCAAGAATTAGAGAGCCAAAATGTTGGACCAAAAACTAAAGGCCAAGACTATGATAAGAACATATAAGTCTTAGCTCAAACAATGACTCGTACCTATGGGTCATACTAATTTAGTCCAAAATACAAAGAACCTAATACGAGACCCCAACTATGACTCGTAGGTCACCCTACGAGTAGTACCTTCAAGGCGTACCATCTGCCAGCTGTCTTTTCTATGTTATTTTTAGGTTTTATTTGTAAACACTATAAATACATTAAGTTAGGTTTTTTAAGAATAGAAGAGCAGATTTTAGAAGATAGAACTTGCCTTTCAATATTCTCTAAAGAATATTTTAGGTTTTTAGATTAGTTTATTGTTCTCTCTTGGAAAACCCATTTTGGGGATTGCAAATCTTGCTTTGTACTAATTGTTGATCAATCAAGCTTTTAGGTTTGCAACTTATAGTGTCTACAATCTTCATTGTTTTTGGTAAAACTCTCAACTATGTCATTTATTTGCATTTTTCCTTGTTTTGCCTTAGCCATGAGTAGCTAAGCACCCACAACTTGGGGTTTTGGGAATCATGGGTAGTTGATTTGAGATAACCTAGGTTTATTGCATTTCTATGATTGTGTCTGCATGTATAGTCTATTTTCCTTCATTATTATCATCGTTTGGTGGCGCCCAATATCAAACCTCGCGTAGTATCGCTATCCCGACCAAGGTAGTGATGAATAGAAAAAAAGAAGCACATGACAAAATTCGATTGATGTGTTCTCATCTAATCAACCAAACTTGACCAAAGGGAGGTTGACTGGGACTATTGGTAATGGTTAGTTGGCAAGCCATGGTGGCCAACCAAGTGCCATGGTGAAATTCGACCTTCACCTTCACAAGACGATAGGAAGACCCTATGTTACCATCCTGCATGCGTATTTCCAATTGTTGTTATGTTGCCTAGGAAAATCGAGTAAACGGACAATGGTGAACACAATTCCCATGTTATCCCTAAAAAAATTAAGTGTGTCCTTGCCTTTTAGTTTAGTGGTTATTTTACTTTGTTTTTGAATCATAAGAACCCCCCCCCCATTGAGAGATTTTAGTAACTTATGCTAGAAATGATTAGTAGTGGATTCTTGTAGTCAAGCCCCATATTCCCTGTGGAGTCGACCCTAACCTTCGGTTAGGTTAATTGTTGATAGTGACCTCTTTCTTATTAGAGTGTGAACATTATCAACGTATTGGATGGATGAATGGAGAAATCGAATAATGAGGCATTAAGGCCTTCTTGAATGGATAGTCAAGTCAAAGGTGCCTCCAAGGAAGCCAAAGTGGTCTTATGGGAGCGATATTCATACCCCACTCACTCTAATCAACCCTTAGATAACGACTAAGTTCTTCATATGGTTCCAAGTCTTATGTTTCAGTCCTTACGTCATTTATATGCATTCATATTTAAATTGGCAAGTTTATAATGATTTTACACATCTGATTGTGATTTTGAAAATGGTGTTTGATATCTTATGTTGTTTTTCTGTTAGGGTTGATTTGTTGATGATCACTCTTGTCGTGTACGTCTCTTTTACATTTGGAGATGAATGTTCCCAAGGGGGAGAGATTGTGAGAAACCCAAAAAGTACCAGAAAACGTGCCTCAAAATTCCTAGAATTTTAACTTTCATATATCTCGAAATTCATTTGTTGTTTTCAAAAATCTAACTTCATATTCTTGTTCAAGCGGTCCAAATTAGGGGGAGAAGGGTCTAACCCCGACTATGCAAGCTTTCCCTTAAATCAGGGTTAGACCTTTTTCATCTAATTTTGACCCTCTAAATACGAATATGATGTCGGACTTTTGAAATAACAAACGGATTTTGAGATATATGGAATTTAAAATTCCAAACATTTTGAGGCATATTTTCGGGCACTGTTTGGGGTCATTTCAATATCTCCCCCTTTGGAACATTCGTCTAGGAATGTAAAAGAGATGTACAAGACAAAAGTGACCATAAATAAATCAGCCCCAACAAGAATGCAACATTACTTTTCAACCACCATTTTCAAAATCTTAACATAAGGCTAAAATCATCATAAACTTGTCAATGTAAATATGAATGCATATGAATGACATGGGGCTAAAACATAAGACTTGGAATCATAAAAAGGACTTGACATGTCACCATAAGCTTGAATAAAATGAAAGAAATACGAATATTTCTTATCCATGCCCACACAGGCTCCCTGAGAAACACATACGAATAGACGACTCTTCCAAAGGGCCTCGACGAACACTACATCATCATCAATCAACTTCTCCACTCATTCATCCAACACCTCCACATCCATCCAACACCTCCACCAGGACTTCCTTATAATCCAACTTATCCTCCACATCACCGATAATCTCAAAGAGCTCTGTAGCACTAGAGCCACTAACACACCTCTTCAACCTAGAAATATGAAGAACCCAACAAACCATAGTCATATCCGTAGGAAAATCCCATCCATATGCAACCTTACCAATTTCTTCTACACTCTAAAAGGACATAACAACTATAACTCATTTGTCAACCTTAACCACACCTATTCCACTTGTCACCATGAAATACCATCTCCCCCCTTGGAACTACCTCCACTCTACCATTTTTCCACCAAAACTTCCAACTCTAGTAAGGCGAAATCAATACCTTGTGTAATCTAGACATCATAACTTAAGAAGATTTGGAACCATCAAGAATACTATACCACCATGGTCAACTTCCTCCAACCTAATCCCTCAATCTATCCAAATGATAAACCCCATTGGTCTCCTCCTTGTCACTATTATCCATAAGCACTTCACTTCTTAGAGCACTAATCACAATACTAGCCCTATTGAAGAAATTAATCCACACTCATACCATAATCTTTAAAGAATTATAACCACCTTCTTTCTATCCACAATGCACACCTATCATATCAAGCAAACAACCTCTTATTCTCCAAGACTTACCCCCAAATAATTTATAACCTCTAAATAAATCAATACTTCATTACTAGGGACCACCGGAAACATGCTAAGGTAGGGTTTTAAAACCCGATTCATGAGATCCATAAACACAACCAGTGCTTCAGTCAACCAAATGGCTCTACCAATATTCAAAATGAACATTCGTAGTTCGAAAGAACACTTAGGGATATTATCTACCATCTTCCACACTTGAGAACTAAACTTGAACGTCAAATTAACCATAGAGAAGCGACTAACCCATAGTAGCTGACCAAAAAGATCAACCATCCTTAACCATCATATTACAACCTTATGGTTTCTACACTCATCAAAAGCATACCATGCAAATAGAAAAATCACCTCAAGACCTCCTACCTATCAACCTAGTGCCAACCAAGATCACAAGACAAGACTCTATGAAATATGAACATAGAGCAACCCTTATAGACCCCTACTATCCACAATAGACTCACATAACCATCCAGGACACCCACATGAATACTATTAGCACAAAGGAATCACATAAGAGATAGCAACTGTTGGACCTATCAATTCACCTTACCCAAAAGGTCGGTCACAACATAGGCCTTGCTTAGGGTCAACTAAGTCATATGAGAGACAATAGAGTAGAACCTACTCAAAACCTCCGATAATAGCCGCTACACCCAAGAAGCCACTAGATCAACATGACCGCCTCGATCCAAAAATCGACCACCCTTACACCCCCTCGAATAAATGGACAATCCACTAGCTTGTGACCCACTTTACTATATCCAAAGCAAGCACTAGTATTTCTCCGACACGGGCCACCTAGGTTCTTCCCGTACCCTTGACACTTGGGGTTAGTCATGACACCATCACCTCATTTAGTCTTAGTGCATCTACGAGGAAAATCTTTCCTCCTGTATCCCACTTCTCCATAATCGAAATAAGCATTTATGCCTTTAAAACATGGGCCCCGATGAATCTTACCACATGTTGGACACAAATTACCACATCTATCCTTGAGACTTTGGAACTTTCCTCCAATTCGGGCCCTCTTAGCCTTATTGCCTCTCCTATTACTAGTAGATGCCTCGGGAGCACTCACTTGTTGATCGAGGAGAGTTGCCAACTTTTTCACTGCTTTGGCCAATACCCACAGAGCATTGCGAACCTCTACATTCATCATATCACCATCCAGAGTGGTTTGAGACATATCCTATAATGTAACGGTTAGGTACTAGCAATAAGTGCTAGGGGACCTAGCTCTATTGTACGACATGGATCATGAAGAATTAAACATTTCCTAGAATGCCTCATAGCCTCCTGCTCATGGTTATGTGCACAACATAACCATGAATAAGACTCTAATCAATGCAGTGTGGTTGACTCCGATAATCTATCAACCTAGTGCTCTAATACCATCTTTGTCATGACCCAAGCCTAGGTCCTATATGTGATCGGTGAACCAAAAAGCCGAAACAATTCCAAACTAGTTCATAGTGTATTTTTACATATCCTTGGTTGCAAAAGCAATATAAAACAACATAAGAAGCATGACCAAGGAGAATTGGGACTAAGGTAGAGAGAGAGAGTTTAATACTTAAATAACATAGAGGAGTCAAAGGTCAACATAATGCATAACTTATCCAATAACATCTCTAAACATAGATACTTAGCGGAGGTAAACACAACGCAACTGAGCTCTCCCTTATGGTCATAAGTGTACAATAAATGAAAGAGAGTTTTAATACATAACATAAGAGAAAGGCAGCATAATCAAAATTCATAATATTAAGCAATAGGGATAGTATAACAATATGGCATGTATAATCAATGCTTAAGTAAAATATGCGTAAATAACTCATGCTCGTATAGGATATCACATGTGTAGAAGAGACCAAGCTACCTATTCAAGGCATAAACCTCGTTGTAGTTTTGTTGTACAAACCCCTCATATGGTTGATTATAATCATACCTTATCACCACAACGGTGAAGTACAAACCCCTCATATAGTTAAGGAGTACTAACCCCCACCTTTGTTACCCAGGCTCTTATCCCTCCGAATTGGGTATGATCTAATGCAACACTTTATATCGAGTATATCATATACATAATCTCATTTCATCATCATATAGTCATTCATATCATATCTCATGTTTTCGACCTTTAACTCCTCAAGAAACCACATATGAACATTTCATTAAACACTTAGAGGGTGTGTAATTCTAGTATAAAACCATAAAATATGGAGATGAAATCATTCAAGAAAATCCATGGTAAAACCATCAATCAACACCTTGCAACACCCTCAATCAATATACACCAAAATCCTTCATCAAATTTTATAATAGATCCAAGATTTATAATTCAAAACATAGCAAATCAATCACAACTTAACATAGCTTTAACATAGTATGTAGTGAATTTCATAATAATCAAGACTCGTTTGTAAATTAACTTTAAATCATTCAATTTGAGGAAAAGGAGGCTTCGGTATCATGGGTGAAAGGAACCATGAAAGAAACCCACATACTTTAGCTTAGAGATAAACTTGGTGAAGATTGGAGATAGAGACTTGAAGCTTGAAGAAGAACCTTGAATCAGAACCTTAGCTTAGGATGAGGTTTTGGAACTTGAGTTTGGGGAGTGAAAATATGGCTAAGTGTTTGAGCGAGTATTGGGAAATATTTAGGATGATATGAGGGTGAAATAAGGCTAATATAGGTAAAAATATGTTTGGGAAACAGTTAGTCCAAAGACATAAAATTCTTGAATTGAACTACAAAAAACAGTCCCCAAAATAGGCAGGGACGCGTCGCAGAGGCGACGCAAAAACCCCATTGGAAATGCACTTTTGGAATTTCATAATTGCTAATCTTTCGCTTTTAAATCAAGGTTAGACCCTTTTGCACCCAATTTTAACCCCTAAACAGGAATATGAAGTCTGATTTTGAAATAGCAATCTAATTTTTAGATATATGGAATTTAAAATTCTACGCATTCTGAGGCACATTTTCGGGCACTTTTTGGGCTCGTTTCAATCTTGGCTCTACCGGAAGGGTTAGAATGGTTTGTGATTTATTGTGATGCCTTAAGAATTTATTAGGTGTGTTTTTTTATGCAAAATAGCAAGGTGATAGCACATGCCTCTAGGCAACTTAAGGTGCATGAGCGAAATTATCCCACCCATGATCTTGAATTGGTGGCCATGGTGTTTGCTTTGAATATTTTGTGTCACTATTTGTATGGGGTTCATGTTAATATGTTTACCTACCACAAGAGTCTCCAATATGTGCTTACACCAAAAGATCTTAACTTGAGACAATGAAGGTGGTTAGAACTCTTTAAAGATTATGACATGAGTGTACATTATCATCTGAACAAAGCTAATATTGTGGTTGATGCTCTAAGAAGAGTGTCCATGGGTACTCTAACTCATATTGATGTTGGTGGCAAGGAGGTGGCTAGAGAAGGTCATTGGTTTGCAAGGTTTGGGGTTAGGTTGAAGGAAGTTGCAAATGGTGGTGAAATAGTGGTTGATGGTTTGAAATCTTCTTTGATTGAGGAAATAAAGTCAAAACAAGATCTTAAGCCCACCTTGCTAGAGTTGAAGGCCTTGATGAGGGATGGTAAAGTGGAGGTTTTCTCCCAAGGGGGAGATGGTCCCCGTAGGCACCAATGTAGGTTATGTGTGCCTTATGTTGATGACTTGAAAGAGTTGATTTTGAAGGAGGCCCATAATTCATCTTATTCTATTCACCTCGGTTCCACAAAGATGTATAGAGATTTGAGGGAGGCATATTGTTGGAGTGGTATGAAGAGAAATATTACCAAGTTTGTAGTCAGTTGCCATAATTGCCAACAAGTGAAAGCCTAACATCAAAGGCTGAGTCGCCTAGCCCAAGGGATAGAGATCGCTACTTGGAAGTAGAACAAGTCCACACGGATTTTGTGGTTAGATTGTCTAAGACTAGGAAACACTTTGTTTCTATTTGGATTGTTGTGGATAGAATGACAAAGTCGGCTCACTTTCTACTAGTCAAAATGACTTATGGTGCCGAACTTTATGCCAAGTTGTATATTCATAAGTTGGTTAGATTGCATGGGGTACCTTTATCTATTATTTTGGATCGTGGTGCTCAATTCATTCTAATTTTTGGAGATCCATCCAAAAAGGTCTTAGTACAAACGTCAAACTTAGCACGACTTTTCATCCTCAAACGGATGGTCAAACTGAAAGGACTATCCAAGCTCTTGAGGATCTTAGTGCTTGTATTTTGGAGTTTAAGGGTGGTTGGGGTGAACATCTTACACTTATTGAGTTTGCTTACAATAATAGTTATCACTCTAGTATTTGTATGGCTCCCTTTGAAGCTTTATATGGTAGGCGTTGGAGATCCTGGGTTAGATGGTTTGATGTGGGGGGACATGGCCTTGTTAGATATCGATGTGGTTATGGTAGACTTGGAAAAGGTGAGATAGATAAGGGAGAGGTTAAAGATGGCCCAAAGTAGACAAAAGTCCTACTTCGATATGAGAAGGAAAGATCTTGAGTTCAAGGTTGGTGATTAGGTTCACTTGAAAGTCTCACCCATAAAGGGTGTGGTCCGATTTGGCAAGAGAGGGAAATTGAGCCCAAGGTTTATGGGATCTTATAGAATTTTGAGGAGGGTTGGTAAGATTGCTTATGAATTGGAGTTGCCTATGGAGATGAATATGGTTCATCTGATCCTCCATGTGTCCATGTTGAGGAGATGTGTAGGTGACCTAAGTGCTATAGTGCCCTTAGAGGTTGTGGGTGTGGTGGAAGACAATTTGACCTATGAAGAGGTCCTGATGGAGATATTGGATAGACAAGTGAAAAGGTTGAGAAACAAAGATGCAACATCCGTCAAGGAAGTTGGAGAAATCAACAAGTTGAAAGTGTCACATGGGAAGTCGAGGCACACATGAAAAAGTGATACCCATACCTCTTCCACTCTACTCAAGATGAAGGTAAGAACTTAAGTCCCATCTATAATTTCAAATCTTAATCTTCAGCCCTCATGTTATTTTGTATGGTAGCAAGTTTATAGTGATTGTTGATTTTCATGTTGGGACTTGTTGAAAATGATGTTTATGTGCATTTGTTGCATTCATGTCGGGCTAGAAATTTCATGTTTATTTCCCTTACGCATGTTTCTTTGTCATTCGGGCACAAATGTTCCCAATGGTGAGATATTGAAATGCCCCTCATGTGCTTCACAATGCCCCATAATTCTAATTTCCATATATCTCAAATTCTGTCAGTGATTTTGGAAATAAGACTTTATATTCTCAATCAGGGGGGTAAATTGAGTGGGGGATAGGTATAACCCAGATTTTAGAAGTCCTATAAAAATTTTTTTGCTAATTTTCGAATTCCAGTGACTGTCCACGCCCTGACCGCGATGCACCAGGGGCATGGAGTAGTGTATTTTTTCAGGCACATTCGGTCCGTATCGCGCCAGGGATGCAGATTAGTGTAACATTTTCCTTAGTTTTCTTATTTTGTCCAAGGGAATTTGGGTAATAACCCTATGACTATTTTAACATGAGATCTTCTATCCATACTCATTTTCAACTCTTTACCTCACAAAACCCTCTCTAAAACCTCTTCAAGACTATGAAATCTCTCATTCAAATTCAAAGATTTCGAGTTAATTATGGAACTCAAGAACTCATCTCAAGCTTCAAGTCTCATTTCAAGTTCATTCTAGGAAATCCAAGTTTAAGTATGTGGTCTTCATCCATGGGCCCTTTCAACCATGTATCCCAACCTTCTCTTTTATGGAAATTGCATGATTTCAAGTTGTAGTACCAAGGGCTATCTCTTATTATGAAATATGAACATGAATTATGTTGGGGTTTTATTAGGTATTGATTGATTATGCATGAACTTTTATTTCAAGCTTATTCTATGAATTGATCTTCATCTATTGAGAATATGCATGATTTGAGCTTCGAAAGCATGAACTATTATGAGCTTTTGTGATGGATTTCATGATACCTAAATTCGGGGTTTTACAACAATGCAGGTGGGTTGGTGCTGAATTTATTTTCCTTTCATTTTATACTCTTCAATTGCATGACACTGAATAAATATCATGAACCCACCATGTATTTGATGAAATTAAATGACAAGAATTCTTAAGTCGTTGAAGTGGTATTGTATTATTTTTATAATTCAAGTGTTTTAAGATAATTATGGGCTCCCAAACATGCATTGAAAAAATCATGATAAGTCTTTATGATATACAAGTGAATCATTAAGCCCTTGTGCTAAGTATTATGTTCTTGTGAATTGTTAAGCATACTAAGAGGGGTCATGAACCATGCTATACTATGTACCTTCTAGTGCAAGGCAAATTCCTATATGAAGTGGTGTCCGACCCAAGCCTAGGGCCTATACGTAACACGGCGAATGGGGAACCCGAAGGAACGCCAATCAAGCCTCTTAACTTGTCATTACACATCACTAGTCGAGGAAACATGTGAATGACATAAAGTTAGAATAAGGGGCAAAGGAGCTAAGGGATAGCTTGCAAAACATCATTTATAATGACTCCAAAAAGTGCCTGAAAATGTGCCTCGGAATGCCCAGAATTTTAATTTTCATATATCTCAAAATTCATTTGTTCGTTCAAAAATCCGGCTTCATAATCTTGTTCAAGGGGTCCAAATTAGGGGGAAGTGGGTCTAACCCCTATTTAAGAGCAAAGATTTAACAATTACGAAATTTCAAGAATGTAATTTCCAGAACCGTTTTCACGTTTGAGGCGCGACGCACCCTAGTATTATTTTGTGCATTCTCTATTTTTGGGTCCAAGGCTTTGGGTCTTGGGCCCAAGGGTTCCCAAATATGTTTTTACCTATACTTAGTCAAATTTCACCCTCTTATCATCTAAGCATTACCCAATACTCACTAAAACACTAAGCCATATCATCACTCCACAAACTTAAGTCCCAAACCCTCATCCCAAGATACGGTTCTCCTTCAAGATTCTTCATCAAGCTTCAAGTCTCCATCTCCAATCTTCACCAAGTTCTTCTCTAAGATAAGGCATGTGGGTTTCTTTCATGGGTTCGTTTCTCCCATGATACCCAAGCCTCCTTTTACAGAAATTGCATGATTTGAAGTTGATTTATAAATGGGTCTTGATCATTAGGAAATTCATTGCACACTATGTTAAAGCTATGTAAAGTTATGACTATTTTGCCATGTTTTGAGCTATAAATCTTTGATAAATTTATAAGATTTGAGAAGGGGTTTTGATGTATATGTCTTGAGGGTGTTGCAAGGTATTGATTGATGGTTTTATAATGAATGTTCTAGCATGATTTCATTCCTATATTTCATGGTATTATACTAGCACTAAACACCCTCAAAGTGTTTGATAAAATGTCCGGATGTTGTTTCTTGAGGTATTAAAGGTCCAAAGCATGAGAAATGATATGAATGATGTTATGAAGATGAAATGATCTTATTTATAAGATATACTCTATATAAAGTATTGTATCAGACAATACCCGTTCAGGGGGGACAAGAGCTCGGGTAACCATGTTGGGAGTTTATACTCATCAACCATGCGAGGGGTTTATACTTCGTCACTGTGTTGGTAAGATGTTATTGCCATCAACAATGTGAGGGGTTTATACCACACAACCACCAAAGGGTTTATACCTTGAACAACTAGCGTGGTCTCTTCTTCACATATGATATCCTATATGAGTATGAATTACTTATGCATGCTTTACTTAAGCATCGAACATACATGCCATATTGTTATATTATGTCTATTTGCTTAATATTATGCATTTCGATTATAATACCTACTTATTGTTGCATTGCATCTTACATACTTAGTACATTCAAATGTATTAATGCATACTCTATGCCTATATGATGTCACCATGTAGGAACCTGGGCCCAAATTGATCATCCTTCTCCACGTGGCTAGTTCGGTGCTATTCAAGCTAGTTGGTGAGTCCTCCACTTTAGGGATCCTAGTATATGTTTCTCTTGTTATGTATTGAAACACTCTTCTTTACTTTCTATTTTGACTATGACGGTGATCCTTGTTGCTTTTTCTTGACCCCCACTTTTATCTATGTAATAGAGGTGTTGTTGGACATGATATGTATCTATGTTATGAGCCTTTACTCTTTTGCCTATGGATGTTGTTGATATGCAAGCTTTCCTGTATTCCCATTGTCACAATTTCTACTCTTTTATGTCATTTAAATACTTCTGCATCCAATGATGTGTAATAATAAGTTACCAGGCTAGTTTGGGAACCCTTCGGGCTCCCTATTCATCGTGTCATGTCTAGGCCCTATTTTGGATTATGACATCATCATCAAGAGACAAAGAGTCAACTCATATCTAAAATCATAGTTAGACCCTTTTCCCCCTAATTTTGACCTTTTGAATATAAATATGAAGTCAGATTTTTGAAATAGAAAACAAATTTTGAGATATATGGGATTTAAAATTTTGGGCATTCGGAACCATGTTTTTGGGCACTTTTTGGGGTTATTTCAATATGTCCCCCTTGGGGAAATTCATCCCCAAATGTAAAAGAGACGTATAAGAAAAGGATGATCATAAACAAATCAGCCCCAACTAAAATGCAACATCACATTTAAAACACCATTTTCAAAATCACAACATGAGTGTAAAATCATCATGACTTGCCAATTCAAACATGAATGCATATGAATGACATAGGGACAGAAACATTAGACTTGAAATCATATAGAGGACTGAGCACTAGTACCTTGGTCTTGAGTGGAGTGAAAAACATAAGGATATCACTTTCGTATGTCTGGTTCCGCCTCCCAAGTAGCACTTTCAATTTGGGGGTTTCTCCATAAGACCTTAACGGATGCCATCTCTTTATTCCAAAATCTCTTCACTTGCCTATCTAGGATCTGAATCGGAAGATCCTCATAAGTCAAGTTATCCTCAACAACACCCACAACATCAAGAGACACAATAGCATTAGGATCACCAACACATTTTCTTAGCATAGAGACATGAAACACCAGATGAACAAAGTTTATTTCACTAGGAAACTTCAACTCATATGCTACCTTGCTAACCCTATTCAAGACATCATATGGACCAACATATTTTGGACTCAACTTTCCTTTTTTACTAAAACGAACCACACCTTTCATTGGTGAAACCGTCAAATAAACCCAATCACCACTTTGAATTCAAGGTCTCTTCTTCTCACGTCGGCATAAGATTTTTTACGACTTTGGATTGTTCTCAACCTTTTCCTAATCAGCTTAACCTCCTCAAGAGCCTCCATAAACAGATTCGATCACAATAAAGCCACCTCTCCAACCTCAAACCAACCAACTGGTGATCTATAACATCACCGATAAAAAGCCTTAAAAAGAGCCATACCGATACTAGAGTGATAGCTATTATTGTAGGCAAACTGCATCAAAGGAAGATGGTCATCCCAACTACCCCTCAACTTTAATACACTTGCCCTAAGAATATCTTCAATGATTTGAATTGTCCTTTTGACTTGGCTATCCATTTGAGGCTGCAAGGTCATACTAAGGTGAGTTTTGGTACCAAGATCCCTTTGAAAAGACCTCCAAAAGTGTGAAGTGAATTGTGAACCATGATCGGATATGATGGACAAAGGAACCTCATCCAACCTTACTAACTCATTGATGTACAATCTTGCGTACTTTTCAGCCCCATATGTGGTCTTAGCCGGTAGAAAGTGAGTCGATTTTGTCATCCTATTAACCACCACCCAGATGGAATCAAAACATTTTCTAGCCTTTGGAAACCAACCACTAATTCCATATTAATCACCTCCCATTTCCAAGTGGGAATCTCTATATGTTTGGTTCTAGAAACCTTCTTTGTCTCAAGTTGAGATCTTTTTGAGTGAAGACATATTGGAGGCTCTTATGATCAGTAAAGATATCCACATGCACCCCATACAAATAATGACACCAAATGTTTAATGCAAACACAATGGCGGCTAACTCTAGGTCATGGGTAGGGTAATTCTTTTCATGTACTTTGTGTTGCCTAGAAGCATAGGCTTACCTTACCATTTTGCATTAGCACACAACCCAAACTAACTCTAAATGAATCACAATGCACAACAAAACCCTCAACCCCATCCGGTAGTGAAAATATAGGAGCGAACACAAGCCTATTCTTGAATGTTTGAAAGCTACGTTCACATTCATCAGTCCACACAAACTTAACCTTCTTTTGAGTCAATTTAGTCATAGGGGAAGAAATGGAGGAGAACCAATTCACAAAACTTCTATAGTAACCCGCAAGGCCTATGAAGCTCCTAATATCTGACGGGGTTAATGGTCTAGGCCAATTTGTAATTACATCGGTTTTCTTAAGATCCAATTTTATACCATCCCCCAACATAACATGACCCAAGAATGCAACATCCTTCAACCAAAACTCACACTTATCATATTTGGCATACAATTTATCTTCCCACAGTCTTTGCAACACAACCCTCAAATGCCCCATATGATCCTTCCTACTATATGAATAGAACTGTAACACCTTACATCTTACAATACTAGTACTATGCAAATGAAACATGATATAGTTTGGTCAATTTAGCACCAATTATTAAAAGTGCTTGAATCTCCAATAAAAGGGCGATATGTATGTCTAACACTGAAGAGGGTTGAGGGTAAATAAGTTTTAAGTCGAAATACAGAGATCACAACCCTAAACAAAGTGAAAAATTTGAGGTGCTTATAGGACATAGGAAGCTAGTAAGCGAGTCACCTACTTGCTTAGCTTAAATTTGCTAGCTAAACGGAGACGAGGCCCGACGTCGAATTTGTCCAAGTCCAATTATGAATAAAGTTTGTGTTAAGGGTGTAACTTTAGCCCATGTTAAGCATCACAAATGGACTGTATTTTCAGCCCAAGAACAATAGAGAAAGGTCCCAAGTACAACTAAACTCACTTGGTGAGTTGGGCCAAAAATAAGTAAGAGAAAGGAAACAAAATAGGCAGCAAAGGCCCAACCAATTTGAACCTAATAAGGCCCAAGTGAAAGGGGGAAAATGGTACTTTGATTTCTTGATAAAATAAGTCTTAAAAAGAGAAAGTTAAGTCGGCCAAGATATCCTTTAAAATGGGCATAAGATCAGCTCACTCAAGTCATTCAACTTGAACAAAAAAATCAGATTTTCTTAAGGCTTTCTCTCTACACTTCTTAACTTTGTAAAGCAGCCAAAATGAGCTTTTAGGGTTCTTAAGGAAGTCCTCAACCTTAAAGTTAAAGGTAAATGATTATAATTGTGTGTTTAATATGGTTTTCTTATGCAAAACAAGAGACTATGTTGGTTATGTCTATGCTGAAATTGTTGGACAGCATGTGTTCCAAAAGTTGTTGTACATTTTTCTTGTTTATTTGGAAGCTTTTCTCTTTTTGGTTAGACTGATTATGAAGGGAGGCTACTGTTCTTAATTAGTATTGGTTCTATAATGATGCGTAAAGTTTGCTGCACCATTTTTACAGTCCACGAAAGTAAGTTCTTGTGTGATATTGTAATTATGCTCATAATAGGAACTTATGGGCTGATTGATTGGAGGCAATGGTCTCACATACTCCACCTATTTTGAGGAGTATTTTTGAACTATTTAAGGACTGTTTGTATGTATAAATGTTGTGGGAACATTTTGGTTGAAGCTGGTAAAGTTTTGGAATCGTCAACATCGTAATGTAGCGAAGGGAGGTAATGTTATGTCGCCTATTTGTATGTTGCATAGAATTGTTATGTCTTGTACTTTGTGGGTTGTTATAAGGCTGTTATGGCACTAAAGTAGGCTGAACATGATATGTATATGATAATGTGTATTAGAAAATATGATTAGGGGCGGAAAGGTTGGATAATTACCCGCTTGCTGCCCGTATGTTGTTTTTATGAAAGTGGGCTGCCAAGATGTATCTATTGGCTACTAATGCTAGTTTTATCACCTACTATATTGTAGATAAATATTTGGATGAAGGAAAAGTTATCTCGAGGTAATAGTGAGGTCGTACAGTGAGGTATGTAAGGCTACTTGATTTCATATTATTTGGCATGAAACATTAATCCCTCCTTGGCACATAAAGGCATACCAACTCCGACACAACTATTAACCGTGTATCCACTCTTTCACATGTTTATATGATCCCATACATAGTCACCTTTAAATCTGCATATATACTTGGATACCAAGAAATACGAATTTGTTCTACTAAATAAAGTTTATGTGTCGTTCTAGCTCCAATGCATTTCATTATTTGTGTAACCTACTCCTTTCATTATGGTATTGTCTTTTATAATAATTTACATGTCATATGTTCTATCTACAGTCCTACAACTCCAATATTATGACCACCAAAAGAATCATCTCATAAGTAGTTGAAAGATAAAGTATATTGGTTATGGATGGGCAGTAACCCGAGGGGTGGAAGAATCACCTAGCCAGGATCGATCCTATCATGGTGGGTAGGCCAAGAGGTTAAAGGAAAGGCCTAGCTGGGGCCGATCCCAATATAGATTTACCACTGGTCAGCTGGTCATTTACATTACATGTTGTGCACAGATTATATAGTAAAGGTAAAGTAATACAAATAACATAAAGTACATGATCCCATAGTATAACTAAATGTGGTCTCTTATCCTACACTAGTGCATAGTTCCATTTGAGTTGTTGCTTCGTATATAGTATTTCCTGCCTTACATATTCAGTATATTATCTCGTACTGACGTCCCTTATAGGGGACCTGTATTTCATGCTGGAGGTACTGGGTGCTAGTAGATCTCCCTAGTAGGAGTACAGGATATCCAACTGTTGTTATCAAACTCCAGGTTTTTTTGGAGCTTTGTGTGTTTAGAGCTTATAATTTTATATTGTATAGTTAGTCGAAGCAGGGCCTATCCTAACCCTTACTAGATACTTTTCCTTATCTAGAGGCTTTATAGACTATGTTAATTAAATTGTGGTCATGTCTTGTACTTTAGATATTGCGGTCCCAACGGCCTAGCCATATGCATTTCCTTTTGGCTTGTTATCACTGTTTATTTTCTTAAAGGCATGTCAAATGTAGAGATTCAATAATATGTATTGAAAGCGCATGGATATAGGTTGGTTCTCCTGAGCCTTACCGATAACGGGTGCTAGTCCGCGCTAATGGGACTTTTGGGCGTGACAAGATCAAAATATCATCAAAGAAAACCACAAAAAAGGACTTAAGGTAAGGCTTGAAGACCCTATTCATTAGGTCCATGAAGATGGTTGGTGCATTAGTCAACCCAGATGACATCACAACAAACACATAATGCCCATATCTAGTCCGGATAGTCATCTTCGAAATGTAAAACTCCCGCACCTTTACTTGATGATACACGTACTAAAGATCAATCATAGAGAAGAAGCTATCCCCTTGCAATTAGTCAAACAAGTCATCAATTCTTGGAAGAGGATATCTATTCTTTATAGTGACCATATTGAGTTGTTGGTAGTCAATGCACATTCTATGTAACCCATCCTTCTTCTTTACAAACAAGATGAATGCACCCCAATGTGATTGACTAGGTCTAATAAATCCCTTTTCCAATAAATCTTTCAGTTGCTCTTTTAACTCCTTCAACTTTGCCGGGGCCATACGGTAAGGGGAATGGAGATAGGTTGAATACCGGGAAGAAGATCTATGCCAAAATCTATCTCCCTTTCAATAGGGACACCGGGGAGGTCATTTGGGAAGATATCGAGAAACTCATTTACAACGGGAATCAACTCAATGGAAGGGACTTTGAACTCCACATCTTTAACCCTCACAAGATGATACAAGAACCCCCTAGAAATCAATTTATGGGATTTTATGCATGAAATGAATCTACCTTGACCACAACGTCTTGACTTTCCCACTCAAGGATGGGTTTATTAGGGAATTGAAACTTGACCCTACGGGTTCTATAATCAACAGAAGCATAGTAGGCATGTAACAAATCCATCAAGTATGACATCAAAATCTACCATGTCTAATTCAACAAGATCACATGGTAACAACTTCTGCAAAATGCAAATAGGAAAACTCCTATAAGCTTTCCTAGCAACAATAGAGGCACCAATAGGAGTAGACACTTCATACGACTCATACAACAACTCAGGGACAACATGGAACTTTTTAGAAACAAGAGGGGTAACAAAGAAAAAAGTGGCTCCTGGATCAATGAAAGCATACACATCAAAATCAAAGATTTTCAACATACCAGTAACAACATCGGGGACCTCACCAATCCATTGCCTTCCATGTAGAGCATAAAACTAGTTCTTCCTTGAGGCACCACCTTGAGGACCACTTCTACCCAATGGAACAACATTTGCACCCCGGACTTTGCCACTATTTCTTGGCAATCTATCTTCTTGTGACCAAGCTCCGTACAACTGAAACATGCATTAGAACCCTTCAAATACGGGTCATTATGACTCTTCCGACATCTAGGACACACATCAATAGGAGCCACACCACCAACATCTTGAGGCCTAGGGAAGTCATTTATAGTGTTGAACAAGTAGGTGTAACTGTTGATTCTATGACGGTGAACTCAATGGCGTCAGTTTTAGTGATCCTACTACTATTAAACAATATGCTAGACATGCTCAATTGGGTGAAATTTTTGAATAAGATCGTGCAACTATGAAATCTGATTGTGTTTTTTGTAGCAATCCAAGGGGTTGGTTTACTTTTGGGCATGCTTCGTTTGCTTTATTCCTCTTCTTCGGACACATTTGGCATGGTACTAAAACCTTGTTCAGAGATATTTCTGCTGGTATTGACACAGATTTAGATGCTGAAGTCGAATTTGGAGCATTCCAAAAACTTGGCGATCTAACTACAAAAAGATAGGCAACCTGATACAACATTGCTTTGGTATCTTTCTTTCACTCTTATTTTCTTGCATGAGAAGGCCCTTGGCCTTGATGAAATCTAGTACCCTTTTGGAACTTACCCTCAAAATTATCCCTCTTAGCCTTATGGTCCCTCCTCTCTCTCAACTTTTCCTCCTCTAGTTGCTCAGCATAAGTCATCAATCGAGACAAGCCTATGTCACCAATAAGCAAGGCGGACTGGAATTCTTCACTCAGAAAGTCAGAGACCCTATCACAAATTTATTCATCCTAGATGCTGGATCGGCCACCAAGTGAGGAGCATAGTTTGAAAGTGATTAAATTTGAGGGCATACTCCCTCACACTCATAGCTCCTTGTTTCAAGTTCATAAACTCTACCAAGTTTTCTTCCCCAAGCTCAAGAGGCAAAAACCGATTAAGGTAGGCCAATTTGAATTCTTCCTAAAACATCACATAACCATTTCCCTTCACCCCCTTCCATTGCTCATACCAAATTTGGCCTACCCCTTTTATTTGGTAGGCCACCAACTCCACCTTTTAATTCAGCCCAACACGCATCATATTCAAGATTTTGTAGACCTCATCAATGAACTCTTGTGGATCTTCATCCACCTTTGACACATGGACAACTAGAGCATTCATCCTCATGAAGTCTCTTACCCTAGCTCCTAGGTGCGTAGCATGAGGGGCCTAGACCCCTTGATTGACTTGTTCTTGATCACTTGGGTAAGCATAGTATGAGCATCCCAAAGCTCACCATTGATAGGTTGCTTCTCAAGAGTTTGGACCACTCTTCCTCTAGTGCTTGGCATGATCTTGCATAACAAAGAACAATTGTTGGGGGGGAACTTATCACAACTCTATAGCACAACTTAGAGCATAAAGAAGAGAAACACTTCCTAAAACATCTCATAGCATCCTATTCATAGACATGGCGCTCTTCACAACCATGAATAGGACTCGAATTGACGTGGTATGTTGGACTCCGAGGATCTATCAATCTAGTGCTCTGATAACAAATTTGGCACTACCCATGCCTAGGGCCTAGACGTGACAGGGTGAATGGTGAACCCAAAGGAACCTCAATCAAGCCTCTTAACTTATCTTTACACATCATTGGTCGAGGAAACATGTAAAAGACATAAAGTAAGAATAAGGGGAAAAAGGGCTAAGGGATAGCATGCAAAACATCATAGACCACCTGGACTGGGCATGGTATAGTGAAACACTTTATATAGATTTTATCATGTAGATAACCTCATTCCATCATCATAACATCATTCACATCATATCTCATATTTTGGACCTTTAATTCCAAAAGAAACTGTAGCCGGACATTTTATCAAACACTTAGGGGTGTGTAATGGAGGGGTAAAAGACCATGAAATTTAAAGATGAAATCATGAAATAAAATTTGTTGTAAAAACATCAATCAACACCTTGTAACTCCCCCAAGACATTCACATCAAAACCTCTTATCATATCCAACATTAGATCCAAGATTTAGAGCTCAATACATGCTAAAACAACCATACTTTCATGAACTCAAATCACTATGCAGTAAATTTCTTAATATATAAGACCCATATGTAAATTCAACTTTAATCATCCAAATTGAGTAAAAAGAAGATTAGGCACTATGGGTGGAAGAACCTGATGGCTAAAACCTACATACCTTAGCTTTGGAGAAGCTCTTGCTGAAGATTGAAAAAGGAGGCTTGAAGCTGAAGGAAATCCATAGTTCCGGATGAGGTTTTGAAATTTGAATTTGAAGTGAAAATATGGCTAAGTGTTTTGGGGAGTATGGGAAATGTTTTGGGATGATAGAGGGTTAAAATAAGGCTAAGAATAAGTAAAACCATGTTTGGAAACACTTCCCAAGACCCAAAAGTCTTAGACCGAGATAAAAATAACTGGCAGTGAAATAAATAGGTCTGTAACATGGAGCTGTCATGGATACCAAATTAACACATGTCCGCGACAGCTATGCGTTGCAGTGCTTTCGCGAACCGTCTCTAGATATTCAAATTTTGGAAATTAGAGATTATGATTCGATTTCTCTAAAATTGGGGTTAGACCCTTCTCCCCCTATTTTTGACCCCCTGAACTAGAATATGAAGTTGTATTTTTGAAATAGCAAATGGAGTTTGAGATATATGAAATTTAAAATTTCAGGCATTCCGAGGCACATTTTTGGCCACTTTTTGTGGTCGTTTCAAAGGGTCATGAACCATGTTATATACCTTACCCTTATTTACGATTTATTATGATGTGTGACCTAATTTCTACATGTAGGGTACATGAACCATGTTGTAAGTATTACCCTTATGTACGACTTAATATTATGTACAATCTGCTACCTACTAGATGGGCTCATGACTCATGCTATACTATGTAGCCTCTAGTAAAATGTATTTGGATGAGTCACTCATGTCACAATATTATGTGAGACAAGCTATGCAAGCATGATTACTCTCAAGCATATTATATCTAAGCATTTATTATACATGGCATGTTGAGCTTGTGCCTATAGACTATGAATATGCATCTTGATTGTTATGCTTATGATTCTTGTGTTTTTGCACCCTGCATACTTAGTACATTCAAAGTACTAACGCATACTCTATATTTACATGATGTCACCAATAGGGACTAGAGCTCCTATTGATCATTCTCATCCTTGTGGCTAGTCGGACCATTCAAAGCTAGGTCTTGGTGAGTCCTCACATGTGAGGATAATATTTATTTTCTTTCATGTTACATTTAGATTTCTTCTTTATGATGGATATTTATTATTATGAGGGTGAGCTTGAGAAGTGTCTTGGCCCCCACTTTATTCTAAGTTAGAGGTGTTATTATATATTGTATTTTGTAAATGCTATGAGCTTGACTCTTTCAATGCTTTATGATTGTCAAAGACTCCCCTTAGTCACGTTTCCCCATTTAATCAATTGATTCTTATTATTGTTTAATTTTGCTTCCGCAACTAAGGATGTGTGCATGTTACAATCAAGAGGTCTGTTTGGGTTGTCTTCAGACTTGTCATTCACTGTCTTACATTTAGGCCCTAGGCTTGGTCATGATAATATGATAGGGGCTTTGTATATGCTATTGTAGTACATTTTTAGAGAATTATACATGCTGCCATGGACATGTCGAGGTGATGGGTTGATCTTCTTCACTGTCATTTATGACACGTTTTGAGTTTGGCTTTAGTTGAGACATATAGTGACCTTTCTGAATAGTTCTTTGAACTTATCGAGCTAATTATGAATTATATTTTTGTGTATATTATTAATGTATATCTGTTGTGCACATGTATTTTATAACTCTTATTCCAGGGGTATTACAGTAGCCAGTCCAGGATCTTACTCATTATATTTATATATAGCTCACTCCTCACTTACATGTCAATGCAGATACTGTTGCAAGAGGAGAGAATTGTGGTAGATGAGTTATCGAGATGAGCCTTCGCATTGTTCATGGAGGCTACTACTTCAGTTCTATCTATTATAGTTTGTGGTTTTTCTTCTTTTTTGGGATTTGGATGACTGACGGTTAAACTCTTCACTTTATTAGATGCTCCATGATCTTATTATGGGATTTGGGCTAGAGTTGTTTTTGTTAAATGTCTTTTCCTTTCATAAATTGATATGCGACTTTGGTTTTCTAATTACACTATTGTTATAAGTATTGATGAATTTTGGAGTTGCACTATATTATTAGTGCTTGGATAGTTTGGGTATGTATGAATATTTGATTCTCCCGACAAATGGTGTGGGCGGGTGCCAGTCACATGTAGGGGGTATTCTGGGATGTGACAAAGTTGGTATCAAGGCCTAGGCTTCAAGTCTCGGGTCATGGTGCAGTGTTTTGTAGATTTTTGTTCATAGATATGTAGGTGACCGTACTTATGACCTTGAGGATACTAAACATTTTGGGATATATTCTCTTTTTCATTCCTTATTTATGCATTGGTTTGAATAAAGTTTAACTTTTAAATATTTTTAACGGATGGCTAAGAGACATGGATCTTCGTCTTTTGTTCGATCTGATGTAGCTGTCGGATGTGGTTCTCGGATGCAACACTAGCTTTCATTGAGCATCAGAAGTTCCTCAATCATTGTGAAAAGATACCTACTACATTGGGGTTGAAGGAGACTCATGGTGTGGAATTTACCACTCTTATGTTCTCAGGATCTCCAAAGGCATGGTGGACTTCTATTTAGAGAGCCAGCAAAGCAGGCTCACTACCTATCACATAGTCAGAGTGTTCAGCAATGTTTAAGGACAGGTTATTTCCATTAAGCAAACAAGGTTATATGAGATTTCAATTCATGATCTGTGTCAGGGTAATATGACAGTTACAAAGTACGAGGCCAAGTTCACTGAATTGTCCAGCTATATGTCCTATTTTTGTAATATAGTTCAAAGAGAGAAAGTGAGAAGATTTGTAGATGGACTAGAGCACAATTACCATAGTCCTGTAATACGATATTTCTGAAATGGTACATATACAGATGTGGTTGACATTGCACATCGTTTTGAGTCCTATTGGGATATGGAGAAAATCGAACCAGAAAAAAAGAAGGCATGTAATATAGGTGGATTTAGTGATGCTCCATCTGGAGGCAAGAGTGGATTCCATTGCGGGTAGTCTAGGCTTACTGAGTCAGATTCAGTGGTGCAATCTTCTAAGAGTAGTTATCCAACTAGAAAGGGCCAACAATAGATATAGAAGAAGGATGATAATTCTTTCTAGTCTGAACAACTTCCAAGGTGCTCTAATTACGGTAGGAATCACAGTGGTTGCTTCTTTGGTATTGGTGATCCTTATTTTACTTGTAGTTAAAGAGGTCATAATGCTAAATTTTTTCCTAATAGAGATTTTGGTACTACTCAAGCTACTACACAGGTGCAGTGAAATGTGGTAGATTGTCACGCCCCAAAGTCCGGTAAGGGCAGACTGGCACCCATTGCCGATAAGGCTAGGGAGAACCAATCTATATCTATATGTTTTGCATTCATATTATAAGTAATATCTATGTTTGGAATTCTCCTTAGGAGATAAACGGTATTAACAATCTAAAAGGAGATGCGTATAGTTAGGCCGTTAGGGCCACAGTGTCTAAAGTACGAGACATGACTACACATTAGTTTACACAGTTTACAAAGCCTTTGACATGAGAAAGTATCTACATATGTTCGGGACAGGCCCCGTCTGAACTAACTATATAATGTAAACACATAAACTCTAAACACACTCAAAACTCTGGAACAACCTGAAGTTGAGAATAACAGTTGAATATCTTTTACTTCCATTGGGAAGATCTTGCAGCACCTGTACCTGTAGCATGAAATGCAGGTCCCCAGAAGTATGAGATAATATACTGAATATGTAAGGCATCACATACTGTATATGAAATAACAACTTAAATGAAACCATGTACTAGTGTAGAATAAGAGAGCACCTTTAGTTATACTTAGAGATCGAGTACTTTATGTTCTTTATATCACGTTACCTTTATTGTATAATCTATGCACATCATGTACTGTAAATGCCCATCTGATCAGTGGTGAACTGTATCGGGTTCGTCCCTCGCTAGGTTCTTCCTTAACCCCTGGGGCTACCCCTCGTAATAAGATGTTTCCCTGGCTAGGTGATTCTTCCACCCCTCAGGATATCGGGATCGTCCCTTTGCTAGGTTATTCCTTAACCCCCTCGGGCTACCACCCGTGATAGGATCATCCTTTTGCTAGGTGTTACTTCCACCCCCTCGGGCTATCACCTATCAAAACTGTATACTTTATCTTTATATTACCTTTGAGATTTTTGTTTTGGTGGTCATAATATTAGAGCTATAAAGCTGTATATGCAACATGTGCCATGTAAATAATCATACAATACAATATGGAAATGAAGAGATTACATAGACAACGGAATACATAGGAATTGAAGCAACTCATGAACTTTATTTAGCAGCAAGGACTCATATACTTAGTATCCATATATGTAAATTTGAAGATTACTATACATATAAAAGCATATGAACATATGGAAAAGTAGACATATGGTTGATTGGCACGTAGGTGTAGCTAAATGCCTTTACTTACCAAGGGATCTATGTTTCATTCCAAATGATATGAAATCGAGTAACCTTACATACCTCGTTGTATGACCTAATTACTAACTTGGAGTGTCTGTAGTTTCCCTCAAAGATTTAGCTACAGTATATTAAGAAATAAGACTAGTATTAGCAGCAACACAACACTTCTAGGCAGTCCAATATCATAAAAATGATCACCTGGACAACAAGCTTTCAACTAATAATGCAAATACTTTTCTTCAACCTTTTCACT
Organism: Solanum ossicruentum; assembly: GCA_025774065.1. Lineage (NCBI taxonomy): Eukaryota > Viridiplantae > Streptophyta > Magnoliopsida > Solanales > Solanaceae > Solanum > Solanum ossicruentum. The sequence continues at coordinate 1,103 of JAOTQR010027765.1, read as the reverse complement.
TATAAACATATTTTCCAACAACCATTGTTATGTACATGTCATGTACATCTTATATTCAGACCTTAACAGTCCTTAAACAGCCCACAAGGCACAACAAATAATAATTCTTCGCAACATACAAATAAGTGGCATAACATTACATCCTTTCACAACACTTTGACGGCAACAATCCCAAACTTGTTTTAACTTTTCCTAAATTGTTTCCAACAATTTTACCACATAAAACCAGTCTTAATATAGTCCAAAAATATTGCCAGAATAGGTTAATGTCATGGAACAACATATTACAATTTTCAGCTCTCAAGATTATTTTAAAAGTGAAGTTACGACGTTGTACAACAACTCATCTTTGTGGACTGTAAAAGTGATGCAGCAGCTTAATTACATGATCAATAGTCTATGTATTGTTAGAACATAAGTATTACTTCATTTTCATCCAACCATTTAAGAGAGAATCGTCTTGAACAACAAGAAACGTTCACAACAATAGTTAGGACATATGTTGTCTAGAATTTCCAGCTTAACATAATAGCATGTACTTTTTGTTTTACATGATGAAACCATACTAGCGATATCTATAACTTAAACCATGTTAATAACATCAAAGTCTTTTTATGATAAAGACCAAAAACCAGATAAAAGTCACCAAAATAAAAGGCAAGTGTGAAGCAACTTTCTGGACACAAGCTGTCTAGAATTTCCAGCAGATTTCCAGATTCACATACTATCATATACTTCTTGTTTTTCATGAAGAAATCATACTAAATATATAACTATAATTACTTACCTTTGGCTTATATGTTCTGAATTCCCTTCAAAAGCCTCAGAAAATGAGTTTGCGTCTTGGTGAAGTCAATTGTAGAGAGGACAAATGAATTTAAGAAAGCTGAAACTTTATTTCCAAGTGGAATGGTTTAGTTATGAACTTAGCCCATTTTTAAAGATCAGATTGGTCAACTTTGTCTTCCACTTTTGACTTGATAATGACATCCATCAATGGTCTATTATTGCAGCATCTTATCCTCTAAAATTGGGCTCAATTGGGTCTCAAATATGATGGACCTATGCTGCTAATTTCCAGCTTTCTTCCTACTTGGTTTTGG
>JAOTQR010027745.1:1593-16463 GCA_025774065.1 Solanum ossicruentum | reverse complement strand
CCTACCGTACTAGGCTTCAAACGGCGCCATACCAATGCTTGCATAGAATCTATTATTATAAGAAAATTTAATAGGAGGAAGATGGTCATCCCAATTACCCTTAAACTCCAACACACAAGCACTCAACATATCCTCCAAAGTTTGAATTTTCCTCTGGGCTTGTTTTTCGATTTCGGGATGAAAGGAGGTGCTCAACTTGACCTTAGTACGAAGTCCCTTTTGAAACGACCTCCAAAAGTGAGAAATAAATTGGGTACCCTAATCTAATGTGATGGACCTAGGCACACCATGCAACCTTACTAACTGCCAAATGTACAACCTTGCATAGCCTTCAGCACCAAAAGTAGTCTTACCAGGTACGTAATGAGCCGATTTAGTCATCTGATCGATAATAACCCAAATAGAGTCAAATTGTTTCCGAGTCCGAGGCAACCCAACCACAAAATCCATATTTATGTCTTCCCACTTCCAAGTAGGAATCTCCATGTCTCGATCCAACCCACCAGGTCTCTGATGTACCACCTTCACTTGTTGACAATTTGGGTATTCGAATACAAACTTGGCTATATCATTCTTCATACCATGCCACGAATACACCTCCTTCAAATACCAATATATTTTTGTGGACCCTGGGATGGAATAATGAGAACTATAGGCTAACTCATTATCACATTTCTAAGATTACCATATCCGGAACACATAACCGATCTTGATACCGAAGCACACCATCTCCCTCTTGGGAGAAAATCTCAATATTCTTTTCGGCAACCAATTTCTTCGATTCAACCAAGGAAGGATCTAGATCTTGCTTAGCCTTCACATCAACAACCACCGAGGATTCGGCCATATTTAAAACATATATACCACCATCATTGGAATCGGCCACTCTAATACCCAATCGAGCCTAGCGGTGGATATCCCTTGCCAACTCCTTCTTCCCCTCCTCAACATGAGCCACATTTCCCATGGATAGCCTATTAAGAGCACCGGCTATCACATTTGCTTTGGCGGGGTGATCAAGCACACTCATGTTGTAATCCTTTAGGAGTTCCGACCATCTCCTTTGTCTCAAGTTAAGGTCCCTTTGGGTGAACACATATTGCAAACTCATGTGATCGGTGAAAACATCAACATGTACCCCATACACATAGTGTCTCCAAATTTTCAAAGCAAAAACTACCGCCGCCAACTCAAGGTCATGAGTTGGGTAATTATGCTCATGCACCTTCAATTGTCTTGATGCATAAGCTATCACCTTACCATGTTGTATAAGTACACAACCTAACCCAATCCAAGAGGCATCATATATACCACGAACCCATCCATGCCATTTGGTAGAGTCAAAACCAGAGCCAATGTAAGTTGATTCTTTAAATTTTGGAAACTCTTCTCACACTCATCTGACCACACAAACAAAGCCTTATTTGGGTCAACTTAGTCAATGGAGATGCAATGGATAAGAACCTCTCAATGAACCTTCTATATTAACCTGCTAACCCAAGGAAACTTTCAATGTCCGAAGGAGTCAATGGTCTAGGCCAATTCTTTTCCGTCTCGGTCTTCTTCGGATCCACCTTAATTCCATCACCGGATACCACATGACCCAGAAAGGCAACTTTACCCAACCAAAACTCACATTTGCTAAATTTTGCATGCAGCTTCTTTTCTCTCAAGGTTTGCAAAATCGACCTCAAATGATCCATATGCTCTCGTTCACTTCGGGAATAGATAAGAATATCATCAGTGAAAACAACCACAAAACTATTAAGGAATGCCTTGAATACTTGATTCATAAGATCCATGAACATGGTCGGAGCATTAATTAGTACAAACGACATCACCTGAACTCAGAGTCCCCATACCTCGTTCGAAAGGCCATCTTGGGAATGTCACATTCTCTAACCATTAACTGAGGATACCTGGAATGGAGGTCAATCTTCGAAAAGTGAGTAGCCCTTGAAGTTGTCAAAAAAGTCATCAATTCTAGGCAATAGATACTTATTTTAATGGTCACCTTATTCAAATGTATATAAACGATACATATTCGAAGACATCAATCTTTCTTCCTTACAAATAACACCAGAGGACCCACCCTATGAAGATATACTTAGCCTGATAAAACCCTTCTATAACAAATCTTTCAACTTATCCTTCAATTCAGCCAGTGCCATACGTTTGGGAGGAATAGAGATAGGTTGAGTATCTGAAAAAAGATCTATGCCAAAGTCTACTCCCTTTCAGGAGGAATACCGAGCAAGTCATCGGGAAACATGTCCAGAAACTCATTCACCACCAAAACAGACTCAAAATTAGGCAATTCGGACTCCACATCTTTAACACTCACAAGTGTGATATATAAATCCCTTAGAGATCATCTTTCTAGCTTTGACGTTGGAAATAAATCGACCTTTAATACCGGAGTCACTACCTTTCCATTCAAGAACAGGATCATCGGGAGGTTGGAACTTGACCTTCTGGGTTTTACAATCTATAGAGGCATATGACGCATACAACAAATCTATTCCAAGAATCACATCAAAGTCATACATTTCATGTTCTACAGGACCACCTGGGAATACCTTATGCAACATAGAAACAGGTTAACCACGATAGAATCTGTGTAACAACAGACTCACCCACGTGAGTATAAACCGAGTAAGGCTCCCTCAAAATTTTTGGACTCAAACCAAATTTAACAGCCAACAGAGAAGTCACAAAAGACAAGTTTGCACTTGGTTCAAGTAAAGCATAAGTATCAAAATTAAAGACTTTTAACGTTCCAGTCACAACATCCAAAGCCTCCTCAACCTTCTGACATGCACGAAGAGCATAGAATCTGTTGTTCCTCAGAGAAACACCTAGAGAAATTCTCAGTTGACCTTTTCCAACTTGAGCCACCTGGCCTTAACCTTTCTGAGGCTTCTTAGGACAGTTTGCAACCTTGTGATTCTTATCACCACATCTGAAACAAGCACTCGAGATTCTCCAACAGTCACTCTTGTGGTGCTTCCCATACTTATTACACAAAGCGTATTCCTGTCCCCCATCAACTGGTGCCCTAGGAGGAGGCACTTTAGCATTAGCAACCTGAGCACCCGAACGTTAGCCCTATTGGAAGCTACCAAAACCACCAACCCGAGAGCCAAAGAATCCACCATCAAAACAAGCTCTCTTAGGATCATGCATTCTTGTCATGACCCAAGCTTAGGGCCTAAAAGTGACACGGCGAATGGGGAATCCGAAGGAACCCCAAACATGCCTCTTAACTTGTCATTACGCATCCTTGGTCACGGAGGCATACAAAGACATCTAGATTAAGAATAGGGGCAATAGGACTAAGGGAAAGCTTGCATAAATGTCATAATCAAGAGATAAGATTGAAATCTCATACATAAATACACACCATTTCCAACAAGCACCTCTAATACATAGATAAAGAGGCGGCAAGACAAGCTACCGGCTCACCCTCATAGTTAATGGAACATAAGAAAGTGTCTCAATACAAGGATAATAGTAACTTAGACCAAGGTCCCTGAAATGGAGGACTCACTAACAATCTTGGAATAGCACCATCTAGCCACATGGAGGAGGAGGATGATCAACTTGGGAACCAGTCCCTACATGGTGATATCATGTAGGCAAGAGTATGCGTTAGTATGTTTGAATGTACTAAATATGTGGGATGCAATCCAACAAGAAATAAGCTTCATGATCAATATGGATAACATTAGGCAATGGGCATAATATAGCAATATGACATGTATGTTCAATGCATAGGTAAACATGCTTAAGTAAATCATACACATATAGGATACCATTTGTGAAAAGGAGACCAAGCTAGATTTCCAAGGTATAACCCCTTGGGGTTGGTGATAATACCACCCATCACCCTAGTGTGTCAGGTAAAAACCCCTCATCAAGGTTAGTGATGATAGCACCTATCACTCTAGTGTGTGAGATATAAACCCCTTATCAAGGTTAGTGATAATCGCACCCTTCACCCTAGTGGTTGAGATATCAACCCCTCAACTAGGTCGGTGATGATCGCACCCATCACCTTAGTGGTTGAGTCTATAACCCCGCAACTAGGCCTCCAAATTGGGAATGGTCTACCACAACAGTTTATATAGTACTCATCATGTACATAAACTCATTTCTTCATCATATAGTCAATCATATCATATCTCATGCTTTAGACCTTCATTTCCTCAAGAAACCATAACCAAACATTTTATCAAACACCTCGGGGATGTGTAATGGGGGTAAAAGACCATGCAATTTATAGATGAAAACATATAAGAAAATCTATCGTAAAACCATCAGTCAACACCTTGCAACACCCGCAAGATATTCATAGCAAAACCCCTCATCAAATCCAACATTAGATCCAAGATTTAGAACTCAAAACATGCTAAAACAACCATACTTTTATAAACTAAAATCATTGTGAAGTAAAGTTCACAAAACACAAACCCACATGTAAAATCAACTTTAAATCATGAAATATTAGTAAAAAGAGGATTTATGCACCATGGGTGGAAGGACCCAATAGTTCAACACTACATACCTTGACTTTGGAGAACCCTTGAAAAAGGTTGGGAATTGAGACTTGAAGCTTGAGTGAGATCCTTGATGAAATCCTTAAGATTAGTCTTGAGTTTGGGACTTGAATTTAGGAGCAAATATTTGGCTAAATGTCTTGGTGAGTATTGGGAAATGTTTAGGGTGCTATGAGAGTGAAATAAGGCTAACTATAGGTAAAAATACGTTTAGAAAAACATAAGCCCAATACTTAGAAAAATTTGGATGGACTAGGAAAGACAGTGTAGGAAATACACATCTCCACGTCGCGGAGAGGACGCGGAGGCTCTCTAGAAATCGCATCAAGCAAACTTTCATAATTTGATTCCTTTGCTTTAAAATTGAGGTTAGACCTTCTTCACCCTAATTTGGACCCCCTGAACAAGGATATGAAGTCAGATTTTTGAAATAACCTATGAATTATTAGATATATGGAAAACAAGATTCTGGGCACTTTCGAGGCATGTTTTTAGGCACTTTTTGGGGTTGTTTCAATTCTCCTCCCTTTAAGCTTCTACCCTTCGATATATTCAACATAGATCATAAGTCAATAGATGTCCATGTCCTAATTAAACATGGTCATACGACATTCTTGTACAAGCAAGTCAGAAACTCCAGAGACAAACTTGTGTATTCTTGCACGAGGATCAGCCACAAGTGTCGGAGCATACTTGGAGAACTGAGTGAACTTGAGGGCATAATCCTTCACACTTATATTACCCTGTCTTAGGTTGATAAAATCGGTCATATTAGCTTCCCTAAGCTCAAGAGGGAAGAAAAGATCTAGAAAAGCAAGCTTGAACTCTTCCCAGTTAACAACATCACCACAAACCCTCTCCACGGACCACAGAGTATACCACACCTGTGCTACATCTTTCAACTGATAGGCAACTAGCTTATCCCTCTTCTCAGAAGTTACATCCATGATATTCAATACCTTGTAGAGCTCATCAATGAACTCCTGAGCATCCTCATCAGCCTTAGACCCAAAGAACTCCGGAGGGTTCATCCAAGTGAAATCCCTCACTCTCGAAGCCAGAGTGGTATCCCTAGGCAGGCTGGCCTGCCTAGTCTGAGTAGTCACCACTTGGGAAAGCATGGAAAAGGTCGTATGGTATTCACCTTTAGAGATAGGCTCATCCATAGGCCCTTGAGGTGCTTGACTTTCATTAGCGGATGCTGGTCTGGCAGGTCTACCACGAGGCATCTTCTGAAACAAAGCAAAGATACTATTCAAGCTGAAAGGCTAATAACTATTCACAACATGATATAAGACTTGAAGAAGTAAGACAATTCCTAAGACGTCACCATAGCTTCCTATCTGTAGGCATGGTGCACTTCACACCCATGATTAGGACTACACATGACGCAGCATGTTGGACTCTAAGGATTATTAGCAAACCAAGGGCTCTGATAGCATCTTTGTGATGACTCGTACCTAGTGCCTAAATGTGACATGATAAATGGAAACTCGAGAGTCCCTAAACAAGCATCAAGATACCAAAACTTGCATCATCAGTTCAAAAGTGTATTCAACAATCAACACATAGTTCTAATGGATGTGAAAATAGGACTCACGCTATAGGGGCATCATAGGGAAAGGAATTAACATGAGTTCACAAAGCACATAACACATGGATACTAATTGGCAGGAATGTAGGACTTACGCTTTGGGGGAAATTCGGGACTTAGGATATTCCCATCAAACATATGATCAAGTCACATAACAATTATAGTCAAAAATAACCAAATACATAACATAAGCTTAACCATAACCATAACATATATCGTAAAGTAGTTTAAAAAGGTGTTCAACAATGCCTTTATATAGATGGGTTGGGTGCCAAGACATAACACAGGCTCACCCTCAAATACATAAAGAGAAGTAAGTAACATAGGTAGATAGATAGTGGTGGGTCCTTGGAAGATAGGACTCACCACTACAAGCAAGCTTGGAACCCGAGCTAAGTGTCGAATGGTGGATGATCAAAATCCTCGGTCCCTACATAGTGAAATTATGTAGGCAAGAGTATACGTTAGTACATTTGAATATACTAAGTATACAGGATGCAATGCATGAACTTACCAAATCCTGCACTTCAATGTTAGATGACAAGGGCATATAATATTGAAAGAGATATATAACAAAGAATATAGTATAACAAGACGTCATGAAGAAAATGATGCATGAAATATAAATGATGCTTATAAATAGTGGGGATGTGACCTAAATCGATGTAAGTAAGATCAAGCAAGCTATTACTTGGAATCCCGATGATTACCCCTCATCGGTAAATAGGTGGTTTACTTGCCAAGGGTAAACCGTGCTTCACCGTATGGGCCTCCCATTTCGTATGAAGCAACCTTCATTATAGGCCTCCCATTTTGGATAGAATTTTCAAATCAAAACATATCATATCAATTCTTCTCCTTAGGGGCAACCCCATTTTGGAGGCATCTTTCCTTACGGGCCTCCCATTTCAAAAAGGAACCTATTAGGTACATAGTTCGAGGATGGAGAGAGAACTCTCCATCTATCTATGCTAAGTCGTCATCCCATAAGAACACTTATAATATACGTAATTATACATGTTTTCAAGAAATACAAGTATTGTCAAAACATTTCAATGCACAATTGGGCTTAAAAGACAAAACATTATTTCGTAATCAATATACTCATACTTAGGAATAGCTCATTCATATACAAAATGGTGCAAACACCCAAAATACTCAAAGATCCAAAAGCAATAGACATATATGAGATCACATTCTTGTCATATCAAATATTCTATCAAAATAATATCATAGAACATAATTGGACTTAACCCATAATATAATTTCTCAAAATAGTCCAATATCATGAATGCAATTGCTATGAATGATATGAAGCGGGCATGGGTAATTAGGATTAGATCTAAAATCAACATTATATCATGAAATTAAAATAGATGCACCATTAAAACCATATTTAAATTCAACATAAGATCGCCCATGCATAAACAAGTCTTCAAGAGGACACGCATACTTATAACTCCATAAACCCAAAGTAAATTCTCATAAAATTATTTAAATCACCATAAAATCATCAAATAGACATACCCATGCATAAATAGAATTTTAGGAATCATAATATTAAAAACCCCGATTTAAAGTAAGCTAGAAATTCATAAAATTTCTTGAAAATATTTTGGGTCTCCTTGATTAAAAGGTAATCAAGGATCAAAAGAACATACCTTCACTAAGATGAAGAAACCCCAATGAAATTTCAAGGAGACTTGAAATCCCAAGCTCAAATGTTGAAACCCCAAGAGTTCTTTTGGGTGGAAAGCCTTTGAGAGTGTTTTGAGAGATTCAAATGATGAGGGATAGGTTTGAATATTTGAAATGGTTTCAGGTCTTTCAGATTACCTTAGAATAACTTAGGAATCCCCAAAACACCAATAGAAATAATCAAATTTACGAAAATATCATTAATGAATTAGAGTAAAAATTTATCGGAAGTCACTTCATTAAAGGGTAAACGGCCCATGTTGCATTACACACTCCGTTTACCTAGCCGTGAACCCATACTTAAACAAATTTCTGGAAATAACGATCTTGTACCAACACTTAAAAATTTTTCACACGAACCAAACGGACTAATAAACGGCCCATGTGGAGCCACACGGTCTGTGTGATGCTCCCATCTCCCCAACCTTAGATAAATTACATGAATAAAGTTATGAGAGGTAATCCTATAATGAGAATATTTTTCGCCCGGGAACTTTAGGAAGGCCAAACGGCCCGTCAAGCACCACACGACCCCATGTGGTTGGTCGTGTGGCCTCCCTTAGCTCCAAAAATGGTGGGCTTCAAGCCTTGGCCACCCTATGGCTCCACCACATGGCCTATAAAGTATCACACGGCCCGTGTGGGGGTGCCAGTGAGGTATACCTTAGCTTGCAACTCCACCCCAAGGCCTACATGCATGATTTGAGGCCACACGACTCGTGTGACCCGCACTGGCCGTGTGGTCTCTCTTGAAACACACTTGTTCCAAATCATTTCCCGAAACAACATTTATCAAGGTCCAACGATGACGTGCGGAATTCGGGTCATTAAAGTTGCACTGGTTCGTGCCATAGGTGCGATGCGGACCAGGCGGGCCTCACCAAAAATACTACTGCTCGCCCCAGGTGCGTCGCTGCCTAGGCATGCAGTCTATCTGGAAATTGAAAATTAGCGAAAATTATTTTCCGCTACGGGTCTTCTAAAATCCAGATTATACCCACTTCCCACTCAATTTTGGCCCCTGATCAAGAATATGATGTTGAATTTTCAAAATCACAGACGGATTTTGAGATATACGAAAACTATGATTACGGGGCTTTTTGGAGCACATGAGGGGCATTTCAATAATATCCCCTTTTCTCTCTTTTATATTTTTTGTGTAACTTTGAGAGTTTCACTTTCCAAATGACATGTTACCATAAGCTCAAAAAATATTTTTGTTAGATTTGAGTCAAATAATTTGACGTATATTTAATTTAACATAAAAACTAATTGATAAAATTTATTAATATTTTGCCAAATTAAATAGGAGTAATTAATTAAAATGAAGATAATATATAGTTTGGTTAAAAATTAATCAAGCATCAGCTCACATATGCTTTTTTTCTATCTCAATTTATGTGACACTTATAGATTTTAATATATTCTTAAAAATATTGAAGTTATTAATAATTTATGACTTATGGTATAGTTTATCTTAATTATAAATAGTATATGTTACTTATTTATTTCTAATTTATGTTGCACATACAAAATTTTGAGATCCAATCAATTTTTTTTACTTTTTGGTTAAATTATTAATTGTTGTAATTTATAGTAAGTTATACATAAATTTTAAATAATTTATCTTACTCTCGCTATCCCAATTTATGTGGTACAAATAAAGTTCAAGAACAAAATATTTAAATTAACAACTATTGTGACTTATAGTACCTTTTACATTATTTTAAGCAATATACATAAGCTTTTTGATTCATTTATATTTTCTTTTGGATGTATTTCCTTTTTGACACAAATATATTCATTGGAAGATATTGGAATAGTTATGTAATTTGATTTCTCCAATTTACAAAAAGATTTGTTTTATTGTAATCAATAAACAGCTGAAATAGGCGCATCAATAAGTTCAAACTGCCCAAATTTATATTTTATTTTTAAATTTTTATTTTTGGTTGAAGTGTTTTTTTTTAGTTTTTGGTTGAATTGAAAAAATAGTTAAGGCAATAAAAAAGGAAAAGTAGGAAAGTGAATTGAATATTTTTTTTGCGGGGAGGGAGGGGCACGCTCGCATTTTTTGTAGGTTTAGTGAACTTTAAATTTAAAATATGATATTCCATTATATGTAACTTGTTCGTCCTTTTCAATTTATCTCAAAAAGAATATCTTTTGTTTTTGGTAACTTTTAAAATTTAACTTTTCACATGACATATTACTAGAAGATTAAGAAATATTTTAGTCAAACAATTTGAGATATTTTTATTTTAGGATCACAAAATTTATATAAAAGAATAACTCTTTTTAGTCAAATTAAATAGGAGCAATTAAATAAAATGGAGACAATATTTAGTTTAATTAAAAATCAACACTGATAGATCTTTTATATATTTTGAAAAAATTTAAGTTAATTATTGCGACTTATAGTACATTTTATGTTAATTTTAAATAATATATGTTATTTTGTTCCAATTTATGTTGCGCATACAAAATTTCGAGAGTCAATCAAATTTTTTATATTTTTCTTAAATTATTCATTGTTTTATAGTATGTTTTACTTAAATTTTAAACAGTGTATGTTACTCTCACTATTTCAATTTATGTGGCACTGATAAAATATAATAACCAAACTTTTAAATTGAATCCACAATAAATTTTCCATGGAGTTTTCATGCTTTAAACGTTTTTATCTGAAACGACCCTAAAAAGTGCCCGAAAATGTGCCTCAGACGTGTCCATAATTGTAACTTTCATATATCTCAAAATCCATACGTAATATTGGAAACCTGTCTTCTTATTCTTGTTTAGGTGGTCAAAATTAGGGGAGAAAAGGTTTAACCCCAATTTTAGAGCAACCGTATCAAAATTTGAAATTTTCAAATGTCAATTTCCAGTGAGCAAATCACGTTGCGGAACAGGTACAATATTGTGCCTATTTTTTTAACTCGGTCCAAGACTTTTAAGTCTTAGGCTTAAGTGTCTCCAAATGTAAAAATACTCATACTTAGCCATATTTCACCCTTAAATCATCTTAAACATTCCCCAAAACTCACTCAAACACTTAGCCAAATGTTTCACTCCTAAATTCAAGTCTCAAACCCTCATCTAGGACTAAGGATTTCCTACAAGCTTCAAGTCTCCATTTTCAATCTTCATCAAGAGTTTCTCCAAAGCTAAGGTACATGAGTTTCTTTCATGGGTCCCTTTCACCCATGATGCCCAAGCTTCCTTTTACTCTAATTTGCATGATTTAAAGTTGATTTACAATTGTGTCTATCTTATTATGAAAATCACTACACACTATGTTGAAGCTCATGAAATTATGATTATTTTGCTATATTTTGAGTTATGAAATCAAGGTCTATTGTAAGATTTGTTGAAGGGTTTTAATATAAAATACTTGAGAGTGTTACTAAGTATCTATTGAAGGTCTTACATTGAATTTTCTAGCATGATTTCACTCTTTAATTGCATAGTTTTTCACTATCATTACACATCCTCTAAGCATTTGATAATATGTCTGGTTATAGTTTCTTGAGGAATTGAAGGTCCAATGCATATATGATAATGATATGTTGAAATGATGATGAAATGAATGCATGTATATGGTTCTCTCTATGTTATGTTGGAATGTGACCATGCCCTACCTGGGGTTATACGTTGGGTAACCTTGTCGGGGGTTTGCACCCATAAACGTATCAAGGGTTTGTACTCCGTCACCAAGGGTGGTAGGCTACGACGATCCACTAACCTTGTTGGGGGTTTGTACCCATCAACCTATCGGGGGATATGTACTCCGGCATCAAGGGTAGTAGGGTGCGATGATCCACCAAGCTATTGACGGGGTTTGTAGCTCAATCACCAAAGGTGGTAGGATATGACGATCCACCAATAGTTAATGGTCTCTTCTTACTCATATGTTCTATTCTATGTAAGCATGTTTTGCTTAAGCTTTAATCATGCATGTCATATTGTTACTATGTTATCTATTGATTATCTCTATGCACTTTGATTATGATGCCTTTCTATTATTGCATTACATCCTACATACTTAGTACATTCAAACGTACTAACGTATACTCTATGCCTACATGATGTCACCATGTAGGAATCGGTGTTCAAGTTGATCATCCTCCTCCTCCATGTGGCTAGTCCAGTACTACTCAAGCTAGTTGGTGAGTCCTCCGCTTCGGGGACCTTAGTCTAAGTTTCTCTTATTATGTCTTGAGACATTCCTCTTAATTGCTTACTTTAGCTATGAGGGTGAGCCAAGTTGCTTTGTCTTGGCCTCTGCTCTATCTATGTAGTAGAGGAGTAGTTGGGCATGCTATGTACCTATGATATGCGCTATGACTCTTTTGTCTCTTGATTATAATGTTATGAAAGCCTTCCCTTAGTCCCATTACCCTATTTCTACCCTCGTATATCATTTAAATGCTTTCGCGACCAATGATGCGCAATGATAAGATAATAGGCTTGTTTGGGGTTCCTTCGGGTTCCTCATTCAGCGTGTCACATCTAGCCCTAGATTTGGGTCATGACAAACTTTGTATCAGAGTACTAGGTTGTTAGATCCTCGGAGTCTAACATACCGCATTGATTAGAGTCTTCTTCATGATTGTGTTGTGCACCACAACTATGAGTAGGAGGCTATGACACGTTTTAGGAATTATTTCTCTTCTTCATGTTGTAAGTCATGCTATAGAGTTGAAGTAAGCTTCCTTCCCCTAATGATTGTTCTTTACTTATGGTAGATCATGCCTAACATGAGGGGAAGATGAGCTCGCACGCCTGAGGAACAACCGTCCAATGGAAAGCTTAGGGATACTCTCACCTTGCTTGAACTAGTGGTGACTAATCAAGCTAACCAAGGGTCCCAAGCCCTATATGCTCCTACACCGACCACTCGGGTGATAGACTTCATGAGAATTAATCCCCCGGAATTCCATGGGTCAAAAGTGAGTGAGGGCCCCCAAGAGTTCATTAATGAGGTCTACAAAATTTTGTCTATCATGGGTGTTGGGCCGAATGAAAAGGCGGAGTTGGCGACTTACCGACTCAAAAGGGTAGCTCAAATATTGTATAACTAATGGAAGGAAGAGAAGGGAGTTGGTTATGTGGTGCTTTGGGAGAAGTTTAAAATACTTTCCTTAATCGATTCTTCCCTCTTAAGCTTAGGGAGGCTAAGTTGGTGGAATTTATAAATTTGAGACAAGGGTCCATGAGTGTGGGTGAGTATGCCCTCAAGTTTACCCAACATTAGCAATATGCTTCACATTTGGTGGCTGACTCAAGATCTAGGATGAACAAATTTGTCATGGGTATATTTGACTTGGTTAGTGAAGAGTGTCGGTCCGCCACGTTGACTAGTGACATGGAAATGTCACATTTAATGACCTTTTCTGAACAAATACTGGCGGAGAAGTTGATGAAGAGGAGGGGTCATGAGGCTAAGAGGGCTCATTTTGAGGGCAAGTTCCAAAAGGGTGACCGGATCCACCAAGACCAAAGGTCTTCTAATGCTTCCAATCAGAGGTTTGCCAATGACTTTCCAAGGCACCAAGGTGTTGGTGTTGTGGTTCCTAATGAGGTGTGTCCTAGGTGTGGTAAGAGGCATAGGGGCCTATACTTGAGAGATACTAATGCATGCTTTGGTTGTGGGGAAGTGGATCATAAAAAGGTGGACTTCCTTCGAGATCGCAACAAGGGCAAAGTGGTTCATCCACAAGGTGCTAATACGACTCTGTTGGGGAGAGGTGGCCGACAAGATGGTGCCCCAAGGTACAATAAATTTTATGCTTTGCATGGGAGGCAAGGGGTTGATGAAGTCCCCGATATGTTGAAAAGTTTTGACTTCGATGGGTATGCATTGATTGATCCAGGTGTCATTCTCTCTTTTTTTACATTATTTGTTGCCCAAAAGTTCCATTTTGACCCCGAGTTGTTACAGGAGTCATATGAAGTGTCTACTCCTATTGGTGGATCTATAGTTGCTAGGAACGTTTATAGAAGTTGTCCTATTTGCATCTTGCATAAGGTGTTGCCTAGGTATCTTGTTGAGTTAGACATGGTTGATTTTGAAATCATTCTTGGGATGGATTGGTTACATGCCTACTGTGCTTCTATTGATTGTAGAACCCATAGGGTCAAATTCCAATTTCCAAATGAACCCATCCTTGAGTGGAAAAGTCAAGATGTGGTATTCAAGGGTAGATTCAACTCTTGCATTAAAGCCTGTAAGTTGATCTCTAAGGGGTGTCTTTACATCTTGTGAGGGTTAGGGATATGGAGTCTAAAGTCCTTCCCATAGAGCCAGTTCAGATTGTAAATAAGTTTCTTGATGTCTTCCCAAATGACCTTCCCGGTGTTCCTCTCGAAAGGGAAATAGAATTTGGCATAGGACTCCTCCCCGATACTCAACCAATATCTATTCCCCCTTATTGTATGGGCTCGGCAGAGTTAAAGGAGTTGAAGGAACAATTGAGGGACTTGTTGGAGAAGGGATTTATTAGACCTAGCCAATCACCTTGAGGTTCTCCAATGATGTTTGTTAAAAAGAAGGATGGGTCTCTTAAGATGTTTATTGACTATCTGCAACTCAATAGGGCCACTATCAAGAATAGGTACCCTTTTCCAAGGATTGATGATTTATTTGACCAATTTTAAGCGGCTAGCCATTTCTATAAGATTGATCTTTGGTTCGGGTATCACCAAGTGAAGGTGAGGGAGTAAGACATTCCCAAGATGGCTTTTCGGACGAGATATGGGCATTATGAGTTTGCTGCGATGTCCTTTGGGTTGACCAATGCACCAGCCATCTTTATGGACCTAATGAATAGGGTCTTTAAACCCCAACTTGATTCCTTTGTTGTGGACTTCATTAATGACATTTTGATCTATTCTCGTGGTGAGGAGGAGCATAGGGCTCATTTGAGGGTTGTGTTGCAAAGATTAAGGGAGGAGGAATTGTATGATAAATATGAAAAGTGTGAATTTTGGTTGAGGAGGTTGACGATATCTGGTGT
>JAOTQR010027706.1:0-16468 GCA_025774065.1 Solanum ossicruentum | reverse complement strand
CACCAAATGAGGAGCATACTTTGAAAGTTGATTAAACTTGAGGGCATACTCCCTCACACTCATATCACCTTGTTTCAGATTTATAAACTCCACCAACTTAGCTTCCCTAAGTTCAAGAGGGAAAAATCGACTAAGGAAGGCCAATTTGAACTCCTCCCAAAGCACTGCATTACCAATCCCCTTCTCATCCTTCCATTGATCATACCATATTTGAGCTACCCCATTGAGTTGGTATGCCACAAATTCAGCCTTTTCATTTGGCCCAACACCCATGACATTCAAGCTTTTCTAGACCTCATCAATAAACTCTTGTGGATCTTCATCCACCTTCGACCCATAGGACACCAAAGGATTCATCCTCATAAAGTATCTTACCCTAGCTCTAGGGTTAGTAGCATGAGGACCTTGTGCTCCTTGATTGACTTGGTTGGCCACCACTTGGGAAAGCATTGTGAGAGAATCCTGGAGCTCACTATTGGTAGGTTGCTCCTTGAGAGTTGGGCTCATCTTCCTCTAGTGTTTGGCATAATCTACCATAGTAAGGAATAATTCCTAGGGGGAAAAAACTAACCACGACTCTATAGCACGACTTAAAACATCAAGAAGGGAAACATTTCCAAAAATGTCTCATAGCCTCCTATTCATAGTCATGATGTGCTCCACAACCATGAGTAGGACTCTAATCAACGCGGTGTGTTAGACTCCGAGGATCTATCAACCTAGTACTCTGATACCAAGTTTGTCATGATCCAATCCTAGGGCCTAGACATGACATGGTAAATGAGGAATCCAAAGGAACCCCAAACAAGCCTCTTAGAACATCATTACAGATTTTTGGTTGCGGAAGCAATAAATCAAGCATCAAGAGATAATAAAGTGGGACACCAGAGCCTAAGGAAAGTCACTTTCATATCATAGACATCAAGAACAATAAAGTCAAGTCTCTTAGCATAGATACGTAACAAGTCCAACAAACACCTCTAATACGTAGATAAGGGAAGGGGATAAGACAAAGTAGTCAGGCTCACCCTCATAGTCAAAATAGGCAATAAAGAAGAAGGTCTCAATACATAATAAGAGCATTATAGACTAAGGTCCCTAAAGTGGAGGACTCACTAATTAGCTTGAGTAGTATCGAACTAGCCACATGGAGGATGATCAACTTGGGCATCGGTTCCTATATGGTGACATCATGTAGGCATAGAGTATGCGTTAGTACATTTGAATGTACTAAGTATGTAGGATGCAATGCAACAAGAATTAGGCATTATAACCAAAATGCATAACAATAGCCAATAGGTATAATATAACAATATCGCATGTATGATCGATGCATAAGTAAAATATGCTGAAGTAACTCATGCACATATGGGATATCATATGTGACGAAGAGATCAAGCTAGATTTCCAAAGTACAAACCCCTTGGTAGGTTAGTGACGATAACACCCATCACCCTAGTGTATGAGGTACAAACCCCTTATCAAGGTTAGTGATGATAGCACCCATGACCCCAGTGTGTGAGGCATAAATCCCTCATCAAGGTTAGTGATGATAGCACCCATCACCCTAGTGTGTGAGTGATATACTATCAAAATACAACACAATTGATGCTTGAAACAAGGGATATTATGAGTTCTTAAAGTGAATTCTTAGTGCTTTGATGTGTTTTTATCTTAATCTTGCAGAAAAGTTAGGTTGGCATGATTTTGAAGAAAAAATGTAGATTTTGCAAAAGCATAGGCCATATGAGCCCTCATACGAGTCGTAGCTCACGCCACGAGTCATAGGTTGTGTTGTAGCAGGAATCAGCGACGAAAAATTAGAAATTTACCAATTGAAGGTCACATCTACGAGCCCATCTTATGAGTCATAAGACACACTATGACTCATATAAGTGGACTCGTAGCAAGAATCGGAGAGCCTAAATGTTGGACCAAAAATTGAAGACAAAGACATAAGATAAACATAGGAGTTGTAACCCAAGCAATGATTCATACCTATGGGTCGTAACAGTTCAATCCAAGATGCCAAGAACCTAAGATGAGGCCTCGACTATGACTCGTAGGCCAACCTACGAGTCGTAACTATGAAATTTATCAGATACCAGCTTTCTTTTCTGCATAATTCCTAGGATTGTTTTGTAAATACTATAAATAGTTTAAGTTAGGTTTTTAAGAAAGAGTTCAAATAGTAGACAATTCTCCATTACATTTTGAAGCTTTTCTTAGGTTTTTAGAGTAGATTATTACTCTCTTTTGGGAAACCCATTTTGGGGATTGCAAATCTTGTATTGTACTTCATTATTGATCAATCAAGCTTGTGGGTTTGCAATTTGTGGTACATATTTCCTTCATTGAAATTGGTGAAACTCTCAACCATACCTATTATTTGCATATTTGTGTGTTTTATCTTAGCCATGAGTAGCCAAGCACCCACAACATGGGGTTATGGGAACCATGGGTAGCTGACTTGAGATAACCTAGGTTTTGTGCATGTCTATGATTAGGGCTTTGCCTGTATTATCTATTTCCCTTCATGATTAATGTTTTTTGGTGGTGGCCAACACCAAACCCCACCTACTATCACGATCACGATCAAGGTACTGACGAATATGAAAAGGGAAGTAGATGATAGGATTTGATTAATGTCTTTCCATCTAATCGACCAAACCTGACCAGGGGAAGTTGACTGGGATAATAGGTAATGATTAGTTGGCACGCCATGGTAGCCGACCAAGCGCTATAGTAAAATTCGACCTGTACCTTCATAAGAGGGCTGGAAGAACCTAAGTTACCTTCCTGTATTGAAATTAGTGTTTATATTATGCTGTTTTTGAATCACAAAGTCCCCCCGCCCTATTTAAAGATTGTAGTCATAGATACTAGAAATGATTTGTAGTGAAATCTTGTAGTCAAGCCCTGTATTCCCTATGGATTCAACCCTAACCTTGGTTAGGTTCATTACTGATAGTGACCGCTCTCTCATAGGAGCGTGACCATCTCACATCAAAACTTATGGCACCGTTGCCAGGGAATACGACCATTTGATTTCACTATTAGTTAATTGTAGTGTTAATTTCTAGAGTCTCTTTTACTTTCCTTTTATTTTTGTTTTTGTTGTTTGATTTCTTTTTTAGGGTGTACTAGGTTGTATGCCCAACACAAGGAGCCAAGGAAATTTCTTAGCTCCACTAAATTTGGAGATCCATCGACTACTAAAAAGGAAGGCTCGAGTGAATGAGTGCATTGAGGTTAAGGAGGATATTCATGTGAATAAGGAAGACTTAAGAAGAGAGGAGAATCCACCGCAAAGGGTTAACCGGCCATAGCTTAGAGATTTTAATGCAAATGCTTACGGCTGGAATTAGTACCAATTGAACCCTATGACGATGGATATTACCGGTTCTATAGTACTGCCCCCTCTACCTATAGATGCTGAGTTCGCGTTATCAAGCGGATTGCTCTAGATGCTCCAAAATCATGGCCTATTCATAGGGATACTATCAGAGGAACCCCACCATCATCTCCAAAATGTCATCTTCGTGTGCAAAAGTGTCATAGGGACACAAAATATTTCTATTGACGCTGTTAGATTTATGGTGTTTTCGTTGTCACTGACTAGCAATGCAGTTGTATGTTTGTTTAAGCTACCTCCGAGTACCATCATGAGTTGGGATGAGTTGTAGAGGGTATTCTTAGAAAGATATTTCCCAAGGTCGAAGAAGCTGAACCTTAAGGACCAAATTAACAACTTTGAGCAATTTCCTGGAGATTCTCTTAGCACTACATGGGAGAGATTCACCAAATGATTGAGGATGGTCCCTGATCACAAAATTGTTGATGATGTCTTGCTCGAGATCTTCTATAGAGCACTTGATGATTAAAAAAAAAGCTTGCGCCAACATGTTCATGGGAGGCGTTTTTCTTGATCAACCATTTCAGCTAGTGGCCGAAAGAATGGAATAAGTGTTGAAGACCAATAGAGCATGGGGTCAGATTGAGCATAGTAATACAAAGAGTTCTTGTGTGGTTACCACAAATAATGAGCAGGCTAAAGTGAATGAAGAGATTAAGGAGCAACTTGCTCAACTCCATACGAGCATTGATTAAGTCTTGAAGAAAAACTAAGCTAGTGTGAAGGCGATAGCTCACCAACCCCCAATTACTCCTGTATATGATGATCAATTCTTTTATGAGGATGCCTGTTATTTGAGGAACCAAGCAGCGGTTTTCTGGAATAACCCTTGCGGGTCCAATTCGGACTATTAGAGGCAATGTTCCGGGAATCAAGGTCATAACTTCAATAGAGAAGGAGCATATAAGGACAATTGGGGTGGATACTGTGAGGGAGAGAGAGTGCCAAATATAGAATGGGGATGAAGAAAGGGCTATAGGAATGATCCTTATGTGCCACCACACAATCATGATGCCAGATCGAGCAATTCTAGGATTATATATATGTTTGAAAAATTATTGAAACGAGCTGACCACCAAGATAAGACTCTAAAGGGAATGAAAGCAGATATTTCAAGTATTAACCAAAAGATAGAGTCTCACTCGGTGGCAATCAAGCAACTTGAACAATAATTTGGGCAAGTGTCTACACAATTGAACCAACACCTAAGGGGCACCTTACCAAGCAATATGGTTCAAAATCCTAAAAATGACGTGCATTACATGGCGCTAATGACTAGTAGTGGCAAAAGCACGGTAGATCCCCCTATGCAAAAGGTTGAAAATGGGAATAGGAAGAAGAGAATGAATGAAGGAACCTAGGCATGCAACACGAAAGAGCAACCCAAGAAGTATAAAACCGTTCTGAGGCCCCCTCCTTTCCCTCAAAGACTTAGAAAAGTACAAGAGGAGGGTAAGTTTGAACACTCCTTGGTAGTGCTAAAAATATTATCAGTGGGCCTCTCGTTAGTTGAGGCCCTTGAAAGGATGTTGGGGCATGCCAAATGGATGAAAGACCTAGTTAAAAAGAAGCTAAAAGTGAGCGAAGACCTCTCCGAAAATGTTCAATATTGTGGTGCCATCACTACAGAATAATTAGTGCAAAAGTATGAAGACCTGGGTGCCTTCACCATACCATCACTATAGGAGAACTAGCATTAGCTAAAGCACTATGTGATTTGGGGGCTAGCATTAACTTAACGCCTCTCGCCATATTCAGAAAGCTTGGTTTTGGGAGCCTTGTCCCTACGAAAATGCAGTTTTTAATGGCAGATAAAATAATCAAGAAGCCTATGGGGATCTTGTATGATGTGCTGGTAAAGGTAGATAAATTTATATTTCCTTAAAATTTTGTTATACTTGACTGTGAAGTTGATTTTGCAGTTTCGATCATCTTAGGAAGACCTTTCTTAGCCACAGGCCGAGCATTAATAGATATGGAGAAGAGTCTACCCATTTTCAAATTTGGAGAAGAAGTAGTGGTGTTTCAAGTAGGTCATCAGGATGGGAAGAGTTCTGGATTCCAAGTTGTCTCAATGATTTCAACGGATGAGGATGATAAAGTCAAGGTCCCGATAGAAATGAGGCTTGGGGTTGATCCTTTAGACGTTGTGTTGATGAACTTTGATGGTGAAAACATCCCTGATTATGCGGAAACAATAAATATTCTAAGGGTGTCACTTGGGCCGAGGCGACAAGCAAGGTTGGAGCTGGATTTATGCAATAGGGAAACACCACCTATAAAACCCTCTATAGAAGTCCTACCAGAGTTAGATTTAAAGGCATTACCATCATTTCTGAAATATGCATAGTTGGGAGCGAATAGTACATTACCTGTCATCATTGCAGCAGGGTTAAGTGAAGCACAAATAGAAGCCCAAGTCTCATTTCTCAAGCAACACAAAAGAGCTATTGGCTGGACAATTGTAGACATCATTGGCATACCCCCCTCTCCAGGATATTCTCTCATAAGATTCAGTTAGTCAAGGATTATAAGCCGAGTATTGAGCATCAATGGTGATTGAACCTCCCAATGCAAGAGGTTGTGAGGAAAGAAATAATCAAGTGGCTAGACACAAAAGTAATCTACGCAATTATTGATACTAAGTAAGTGAGCCCAGTGTATTGTGTCCCAAAGAAGAGAGGTATCATAGTGGTACCTAATGGAAAGAACAAGTTGATCCCCATGAGACCAATCACCGAATGGAGAGTGTGCATGGACTTTGGGAAATTAAATGCTTCTACTGAAAAGGATCACTTTCCTAAGCCATTCATGGATCAGATGCTTGACATACTAGCAGAAAAGGGATGGTATTGTTTCCTTGATGTATATTCTGAGTATAATCAAATTGTTATTGCATCTGAGGATCAAGAGAAGACAACATTCACATGCCCCTATGGTACCTTTGCTTTTAGAAGGAT
This sequence comes from Solanum ossicruentum, assembly GCA_025774065.1. Classification (NCBI taxonomy): domain Eukaryota; kingdom Viridiplantae; phylum Streptophyta; class Magnoliopsida; order Solanales; family Solanaceae; genus Solanum; species Solanum ossicruentum. The sequence continues at coordinate 10,093 of JAOTQR010027706.1, read as the reverse complement.
GCCCTCTGGGCTTTATGCTCTAGCCACATTTCAAAGATGTATGATGTCTATATTCTTGGACATGGTTGAAAGTACTATTGAAGTGTTAATGGATGACTTCAGTGTCGTCGGCTAGTCTTTTGAAGAATGCCTTTTAAATTTGTGTAATGTGTTACAGAGATGTGTCGAGAGTCACTTGGAGCTAAATTGGGAGAAATACCACTATATGGTGAAAGAGGACATCTTACTTGCTCATAGAATTTAGGGCAAAGGAATTGAAGTGGATAAAGCAAAAATCGAGGTGATAAAAAATTGCCACCACCGATTTTGATAAAAGGTATCAAAAGTTTTGCAGGCCATGCCAGATTCTACCGTCACTTCATAAAGGACTTTTCCAAAATCTCATAACCCTTGTGTAAGTTGTTAGAAAAAGATGCAAAGTTTGTATTTGATGAGGCTTGTATGGACGCCTTCGAAGAATTGAAAAGAAGGCTAACAACAACACCTATTATTGTCGCTCCAGATTGTTCACAACTGTTTGAACTAATGTGTGATGCAAGTGGTGTTGCACTCGGTGTGGTATTTAGGCAATGAAGAGAGAAAGTCCTACATCTGATATATTATAGCACTGAATGTGGCCCAGAAAAATTACACTGTGACCAAATAAGAATTGTTTGTGTTGGTGTTTGCATTTGAAAAATTACGTTCATATTTGTTAGGAGCGAAGGTGATCATGCATATTGACCATGCGACACTCAAATATCTGATGGCAAAGAAAGAAGCAAAACCAAGGTTGATTAGATGGGTACTTCTCTTGTAGGAATTCAATTTTGATATGATTGACAGAAAGGGTTGGAAAATCAGGTTGTCGATCACCTTTATAGATTGGAAGATGAGGCTACAATGAAGTTTGATGATGGGCTAGACATAAATGACTAATTCCCCAATGAAAGAGTTCTAGCAGCATCACATGATCTTATACCTTGGTTCACAGATTATGCTAACTACTTGGTGAGTGATATAGTACCTCCTGAGTTAAACACACATCAATGTCACAAGTTTATGCATGATGTAAAGAAGTTCTGCTTGGATGACCCCTATCTATTTCACATTTGTGCAAATGGCATCATCCGTAGATATGTTCCAGAGGTGGAAATAGTGAGCATTCTCGAAGCATGTCACTCTTCATTGGTGAGTGGCCATCACAATGGAGCTCGAATGGCTTATAAGGTGTTGCAGTGTGGCTATTACTAGACGTCTATACTCCAAGATGCCCAAGATTATGTAAAGGCTTGTGATATATGTCAAAGAGAAGGCGAAGTCTCACGAAGGCACAAACTTCCTCTAAATCCTATTTTGGCCATAGAACTATTCGATGTTTGGGGCATTGGTGTTATGGGACCCTTCGTTAGCTCCCATGGTAACAAGTACATTCTAGTTGCAGTTGATTACTTTTTCAAATGGGTGGAGGCCATAGCTCTACCAAACAGTGAGGGTAAGAGTGTTATGGGATTTCTCTGAAAAATCATTTTTCCAAATCCAGTATGCCTCGGGCAATTATCAATGATGGAGGTTCTCATTTTTGTAAATGACTGTTCAAAGCTCTCCTTGAAAGATATGGTGTGAAGCACCGTGTGGCAACCCTATATCATCCCCAAACTAGTGGGCAAATGGAAGTATCAAATAGGGAAATTAAGAAATCATTATCCAAAATGGTGAATGTGAATCATGCTAATTGGTCAAGGAAGTTGAATAATGCTTTATGAGCCTATCGGACTACCTTCGAAACTCCAATCGGAATGTCTCTGTATCAACAGGTGTTTGGGAAGGCCTTTCACTTGCCGGTTGAACTTCAACACAAGGCATTGTGGGCATTGAAAAAACTGAATCTAGATTAGCATGAAGCTACAATCTCAAGGTTGATGCAAGTGAATGAGCTTGATGAGATTAGACTACGAGCATATGAGAGCTCTGCTTTGTACAAACAACGAATAAAGGTTTAGCATAATCGCAGAATTGAAGATCGCCAGTTTTCTCCAGGAGAGGTGGTGTTGCTTTACAACTCTAGGTTGAGGTAGTTTCCGGGAAAACTCAAATCCAAGTGGATGGGGCCTTTCAAAGTTATGCACATTTTTAGTCATGGTGCTATCGTGTTAGAGAATAGGGATGACAAGACATTCAAAGTTAATTGACAAAGAGTAAAAGGTATATGGGTGACATGGAAGAGATCAAAACAGTGGAAGATTGGGATCTTGAATAGGTATGAACATAAAAGCTTTTAATTATGTCGCGACAATAAATCAGGTGCTTCCTAGGAGTCAACCCAAGGTATGCACCTTGCACATTTTCTTTGTGTTTTTACTTTGAGGACAAAGTATCATCTTTTGGTGGTGTGGTAGAAGTTATGGATTACGATGAAGTCTGAGAAGCCTCAAGTCCACAACTTCTCCTATTTTTGATCCCAAGGTTTTCTTGCCGTGTTTCTTTTTCTTTGTGGATGTTTAATTTTCTGTTGAATTGGCATGTTTTAGGAAGTACAGATAATTTGTAAATGCATATTGATGTTATCATTTGGCATATATATAGTTCTTAGATTTTCTTTAAAATTTTGATGCAAAATTGGGTGCCCTCAAAATTTTTGAGGTTGTGAATATTGATGCATTCATGCATTTTTGAGTATCTGGCAATGTTTGTTCTAATATTGTGAAGGTAAGCTAAGACTGAAAGCATGAATTGTGAGTCTGTACTTTATTGTTGATGCAATAGCCATGTGTGCTGTGAGCTTATTTTGTTGCATTTATGCATCTTGTATGGACAGAGAACTTGCCTTGTAACTCTGAAAGTTGTTTTAGTGATGTGGTGGATATAGAAAAGATCTTAGGCCTTTGTTCTTTGAGTGAAACCACTTTTATCCTAAAATAACACGCCAGTTAAGTGAGAGAATCCCTTTTTCCAAACTTTTGAGCTTATAATGTACTCATTCTTTCTTGATACCTTGCTAGCTTAACCTTGTCTGATGAAATACCTTGATATTGGCCCTGGTCTATCCTTGAACATGTGAACCTTGATTGAGGCCAAAGGCCTAAGTTGAGGGTGGCTGCAGTTGGTAGCCCTGGTTTGACGCATAGATATTGTGTATTCAATTGAGGCTAAAAGACTAAGTTGAGGGTGGCCCTTATTGTGGTAAAGTAAAATTGATAAGGTGGTTAGTTGGGAAATCAAGAAAGAAATAAAAAGGCATGAATTGACTAAAGAAAAAAAGAAAGAAAAGTGCCTTGAGTTAAAGAAAAAGCAGCAAAAATGAGTTTGAAATCAAGGCTCAGCTAAAAAAGAGAAAGGAAGCACTTGAGAAAAGTTCAAAACAGGAGAATAAGGGTGGATTGCTTTAAAAGGGGGTGGATTATGAAAGGAAAAAGTGTTGGTAAACATGGCTCAAGCTACGAGTCATCAAAACACTACTATATGAGCCCTCCTATGAGTTGTAATTCAAGCTACGAGTCATAAGTTGTGCCGTAGCAGAAATCAGAGACCAAAAATCAGAAATCTAACAAGTGAAGACCAGGACCAAGAATACGAGTCGTAAGACACACTATGACTCATATAGGTGGACTCATACCAAGAATCAGAGACCTAAAATATTGGACCAAAAACTTAAGACCAAGACTATGAGACAAATATATGAGTCGTAGCCCAAGAAACTACCTATGGGTCGTGCTAGTTCAATCCAAGATGCCAAGAACCTGATAGGAGACCCCGACTATGACTCATAGGCCAACCTATAAGTCATAACTGTGAAATTTATTAGATGCCAGCTATCTTTTCTGCATAATTCCTAGGGTTGTTTTGTAAATACTATAAATAGTTTAAGTTAGGTTTTTGAGAAAGAGTTCGAACAGTAGACAATTCTCCATTACATTTTGAAGCTTTTCTTAGGTTTCTAGATTAGATTAGATTATTGCTCTCTTTTGGGAAACCTATTTTAGGGATTGCAAATCTTACCTTGTACTCATTGCTGATCAATCAAGCTTGTGGGTTGCAACTTGTGGTGCCTATTTCCTTCATTATTATTGGTGAAACTCTCAAATATGTCTATTACTTTCATATTTGTGTATTTTATCTTAGCCATGAGTAGATAAGCACCCACAACATGGGGTTGTGGGAACCATGGGTAGTTGAATTTGAGTAGCTAAGCACCCACAACATGAGGTTGTGGGAACCATCTGTAGTTGACTTCAGATGACCTAGGTTTTGTGCATGTCTATGATTGGGGCTTTGCATGTATTGTTGATTTCCCTTCATGATTAATGTTGTTTGGTGGTGGCCAACACCAAACCCTGCCTACTATCAAGATCTTGACCAAGATAGTGATGAATAGAAAAAGGGAAGTAGATGATAGGATTCGGTTGATGTCTTCCCATCTAATCGACCAAACATGACCAAGGGGAGTTTGAGTGGGACAATAGGTAACAGTTAGTTGGAACGCCATGGTAGCCGACCAAGCGCCATGGTGAAATTCGACCTTCACCTCCATGAGAGGACTAAAAGAACCTAAGTTACCATCCTGCATACAATTCACTAATCGTATTACGTTATCTAGGGTAATTTAGTCAACGAACCATGGGGAACAAAATTCCCAAGTTGTCCCCAAAATTGAGTGTTTTCTTGTATTTTAATTAGTGTATATTTTATGTTGTTTTTGAATCAGAACCCCCCCTCCCCCATTTAGAGATTGTAGTCATACATACTAGAAATAATTAGTAGTGAAATCTTGTTAGTCAAGCCCTATATTCCCTGTGGATTCAACCCTAACCTTGGTTAGGTTAACCCTAACCTTGGTTAGGTTAATTACTGATAGTGACTGCTCTTTTATTGGAGCATGAACATCACATATCAGTAAGGTACAAACCCCTCATCAAGGTTAGTGATGATAGTACTCATCACCCTAGTGTGTGAGGTACAAACCCCTCATCAAGGTTATTGATGATAGCACCCATCACCCTAGTGGTTGAGAAGTTGACCCCTCAACTAGGTCACTTAGATCGGGCATGGTCTATTGCAACACTTTATATAGAATATATCATATACATAAGCTCATTTCATCATCATATAGTCAATCATATCATGTCTCATGCTTTGGACAATTAAACACTTGGTGGGTTCATGATACTTGTTCAAAACCACATAAAGACATTTTATCAAACACTTAGAGGGTGTGTAATGGTAGTATAAAACCATGCAATTTAAAGATGAAATCATGCAAGAAAATTCATTGTAAAACCATCAATCAACACCTTGTAACACTCTCAAGCAACATACATCAAAATCCCTCATCAAATCTTACAATATATCCAAGATGTTTAGGTCAAAACATAACAAAACAGTCACAACTTTATATAGCTTTAACATATAGTAAATATCATAATAATCAAGACACATTTGTAAATCAACTTTAAATCATGCAATGTGAGTAAAAGGATGCTTGGATATCATGCATGAAAGGAACTCATGAATGAAATCCATATACCTTAGCTTAGAGATGACCTTGGTGAAGATTGTAGATGGAGACATGAAGCTTGAAGAAGAACCTTGAAGAAGAACCTTAGCTTGGGATGAGGCTTTGAGACTTGAGTTTGGGGAGTGAAAATATGGCTAAGTATTTGAGTGAGTATTGAGAAATGTTTTTGGTAATATGATGGTGAAATTTAGCTAAGTGTAGGTAAAAGCACATTCGGGAATACTTAGGCTCAAGACTTAGAAGTCTTGGACCAAGTAGAAAAAAAAGTCCACCTTTTGTATTCCGCGATGCGGATTTGCCACTGGAAATTGCATTCTTGAAATTTCATAATTGCTAATCTTTCGCTCTTAAATCGGGTTAAAACTTTTTTCCACCTAATTTTGACAACTTGAACAAGAATATGAAGTCGAATTTTCAAAATAGCAAATGGATTTTGAGATATATGGAATTTAAAATTTTGGGCATTCCGAGGCACATTTTTGGGCACTTTTTGGGGTTCTTTCAAAGGTTCTTCCACCCCATTCTCCTCCTCCGCTTCTACACATCAAGCATGTGCAACAATATGAGTAGTACGCTCAAACGTCATGGTGTTGACGACGTTCCTTGGGTTCATAGAGCATTTAGAAGGCATGGTCTGCAAACATGTAATGCACGATTAGGAACAGAGATTTTCTAGAGTTTAGCTCTATAGCACGAATCAAGATAAGAAGAATAGCCTCCCTATTATGGATATGGCTCGCTTCACACCAATAATAAAGACTCTACTACACATCGATTCATAGACTCCATAGGACACTTGAACTTTGTGTTGTGATACCAAGTTTGTCATGCCTCAGGAGGGTACCCTTGGCGTGGATGACACTCAGAGACTATTGCTAGTCCCTAGGTATACCACTTGGCTTCATCGTCACATCATACTTGATAGTGAAAGAAAAATGCTCAAAGAAAAAACTATAAAGAAATTAAATAATGAAGTCTTTATATAAAAAGAAATTTTCAGTAAGACAAAAGTTAGTGCCATGGCTACTCAACTCAGAAAAAGTAGAAATAGATTACAATGTAAAAGAAAGGCTCCTCCGAGTGGAAAACAGGGTTCACTGACTCTGGAAATCAGGAACTCTGAACCTCAATGATGCACCCGCTAAAGTCCACTATCGCCTGCATTCGCAACATGCAATGATGCAACAACAAATAGCGTCAATACATGGAATGTATGGCACGTGAGAATTGATAAAGTAAACACATAGGGATTGACTTAACTCAAGAAACTTGAGTCAGAACTCAACTCATTCAACTTATGACTCGACTTAGTGAATTCATGTTTAAGGTTCAAAATCATACTTTAGAATTTGACTCAATGTTTTTATACAACTCAGTTTGAAAATCATGGTATGTTTACTCAAGTGTTACTTGCAAGTTTCTCTAACTGATGTATCTCTTCACCCACCATAATTTGGTGATATGATGATGTTCATGCTCCAATAAGAAAGCGGTCGCTGTCAGCAATTAACCTAACCAAAGGTTAGGGTTGAATCCACAGGGAATACAGGGTTTGACTACAACAATTCCCTATCCATCATTTCGAGTATCTATAACTAGAATCTCTAAATTAGGAGGGATTATGATTTAAGAACTAAAGCAAAAATAAACACTATACTACGACGCAAGAAAACACTCAATTTTAGGAACAACTTGGGAATTGTATTCCCCATGGTTTGTTGACTCGATTACCCTAGACAACATACCTACAATTGGAGATAAACATACAGAATGGTAACTTAGGTTCTTCCAGCCCTCTTGTGAAGGTGAAGGTCAAATTTCACCATGGCTTTTGGTCGGCTACCATGGTGTGCCAACTAACTGTTACCTATTTACCCAGTCAATCTCCCCTTCATCAGGTTTGGTTGATTAGATGAGAAAACATCAATCGAATCATGTCATCTACTTCCATTTTCCTATTAGTCACTACTTTGGTCAGGATCGTGATAGTAGGCAGGGTTTGGTGTTAGCCACCACCAAAAAACAATTAAAATGAAGGAAAATAGACATTACATACAAAAACCTAATCAAACAAATGCAATAAATCTAGACCATCTCAAGTCAATTATCCATGGTTCCCACAACCCCAAGTTGCGGGTGCTTAGCTACTCATGGCTAAGGAAAAATCAACAAAAATGTAATACAAGATATAGTTGAGAATTTTACCCAAAGCAATGAAGAGTGAACACACCTCAAGTTGCAAACCACAAGTTTGATATATCGAGAATGAATACAATATGAGATTTGCACTCCCCAAAAGTGGGTTTTCTAAGAGAAAATAAAAATCTAAACTAGAACCCTAAAATCTTCTTGAGAGAATATCCAAAGGTGATATCTTCAATATTTGGAATCTGCTTCCCTTTACAAACTCTAACTTATAGTATTTATAGTGTTTATAAAATAACCTTAAAAATTACAAAGAAAAGACAGTTGGCAGCTGGTACGCCTTACAGGTGCGCTCATAGGGTGACAAACAAGTCATAATCAGGGTCTCGTAACAGGTTTTTGACATTTTAGACTCAACTGGTATGACCCACTTGTACAAGTGGTTTCTTGGGCTACGACTCGTATGCTTCTCTCGAAGTCTAGGTCTCTAATTTTTGGTCCAATTCTTTGGCTCTCTGTTTCCTACTACGATTCCACCAATACGAGTCGTATCAAGAACTACGACTCGTAGGATGGCCTCGTAAGGCTGACCTCCACTTAGCAGATTTCTAATTTTTGGTCTATGTTTCTTGCTATGAGATCACCCTATGACTCGTAGCATGGGCTACGACTCATAGGTGAGCTCGTATGTCCTAGACTTTAGCAAAATCTGCAATTTTTCTTCAAAATCATGCCAACTTACCCTTTCTGTAATAACAATACAAAAACACATAAAAACCATAAAAATTCACATTCAGAACTCACAAAAATTCCTTGTTTTAGGCATTAAATGTACTGTATTTTGACAACACATGAACACCCTTAACTTAGAATTGTTGCTTGTCCTCAAGCAATGACTCAATCCAAGAAGACAATGAGAAACACATAGCAGCTACACTAATGGCATATATATCACTTACACTAATTTAGGTACCTAACTTTCATTTTCAAAACAAGATTGCATGGCTATTAAGCAACACATAACACAAAGATGCATCTGGCAACCCAACTATGATAAGCTAAGGAGCATCAACTATCCACAATCACTAGTGTAGTCATATGCTAATCAAGTAGTGCAAATACCTTTGCAGAAATGGATTCCCTCTTACTCACTCAGAAGGCATTTAGAATTCAGGGACTGTGCAGGCATTCTATCTCACACAATTAAAATTCATGCACAATGGCTAACACTATAGGCTTTCCTCTATACTCAACTTCTGGTTTGGTAACCGAGTGGATTTGGATCACTTTAGGACTTACTGGCTTGTAACATAGGTTCAGGGGGCTTTGGTATGGCATTTTAGGCAAGTAGTGACTAAACACTATCCTTGAACCATATTCACCAACATATTTACCATCATAACCCAACCATTTTCACTAAATCCACCCTTATTCTCCTGTTTCAAGCTTTCCCCAGGTGTTTTCATTCTCTTCAGTTGTGCCTTATTTTTGAACTCAGTTTTTCTATTTCCTTCAATTGAAGGAACTTTTCTTTTCTTTTTCCTTCCCAGGCTCATGATGTTTTCATTTCTTTGTTTATTTCCCGACTAACCACCTCATTGTCATTACTTTACCACAATAAGGGCCACCCTCAACTTAGGCTTTTATCCTGAAGTAAAGTGCACAATATCTATTCCCAAACTAGGGCCACAATTTGTAACCACCCTCAACTTAGGCTTTTAGCCTCAATCAAAGATCACATGTTCAAGGATAGATCAGGGCCAATATTAGGGTGTTTTAATCAAACAAGGTTAAGCTAGTGAGGTGTCAAGAAAGAAGGAATACATTAGAAGCTCAAACATTTGGAACAAAGGGTTCACTAACACATTTGGAAGGTCATTTAGGCAAGAGTGGGCTCATTAGCAGAACAAAGGCCTAAGATCCCGTACAAATTAACCACATCACCAAACCAATCTTAGAGTACTAAGGCAAGTTCTGAGTCCATACATGATACATGAATGCAGCAAAATAAGCTCACAACACACATGGCATTGCACCTACAATCAAGTATAGACTCGCAGGTCATGCTTTAAGCCTTAACTTACCTTTACATTATCAGAACAAACATCACCAGATAATCAAAATGCATGGTTGCATCAATAACCACAATCTCAAAAATTGTGTGGATACCCAATTTTCAAATCATTCAAAAAACATTTAAAGACTCTATAAGGTCAATAGATAATATTACTATGTATTTACGCATTATCTACACTATCTAAACTCCGGTTCAACAGAAAATTAAACATTCTCAAGGAAAAAGAATCACAGCAAGAAAACCTTGGGATCAAAAGTAAGGGAAGTTATGGACTCGAGGCTACTCAGACTTCATCTTAATCCATAACTTTCCACACCCCACCAAAATAGAATACTTCCTCAAAGTAAAGACATAAATGAAAAACAAATAACAAAAAC
>JAOTQR010027695.1:0-16468 GCA_025774065.1 Solanum ossicruentum | reverse complement strand
GTGCATAGTTTCATTTGAGTTGTATTTCATATACAGTATTTGCTGCCTTATATACTCAATACATTATCTCATACTGACGTCCCTTATGGGGGACCTGGATTTCATGATGCAGGTACAGGTGCTAGTAGATCTCCCCAGTAGAGTACGGGACATTCAGCTGCTGTTACCAAGCTCCAGGTTGTGCCAGAGCTTTGTGTGTGTTTAGAGCTTATATGTTTGCATTATAGTAAACTCAGATGGGACCTGTCCCGAACATTAGAAGATATTTTCTCTTGACTAGAGGCTTTGTAGACTATGTAAATTAATCTGTGGTCATGTCTCATACTTTAGACACTGTGGCCCCAACGGCGTAGCTATACACATCTCTTTTTAGCTTGTTATTCCCGTTTATCTTCCTAGAAGCTTTCCAAACATAGAAATTCCATATATATATATATATATATACAAAGCACATAGATATAGGTTGGTTCTCCCGAGCCTTATTAGCAATGGGTGCCAGTCCGCCCTAACGGGACTTTGTGGTGTGACAATTCATAAGGTATTCAAGTGTTTATCCTTAGCTCCCTTATTTTACTTGTTGTTTTTGTTATTTTTCGAGTGTAAGTCGAGTGTATGCCCAACACTCGGAGTCAAGGAAATTCCTTAACTCCATTTTACCCAGAGATCAACAGAACGCTGAGGAGGATCACCCAAGACAACGCCAACAATGCAGCCAATGCAGCTCTGAACAGGAATAACAATGCGGATGCTGAGAACGAGAACCCACCTCCTCTAGAAGACATTGCTTCACAGCCTCAGGATTTCAACACCAATTCTTACCAATGGAACCATTACAGGTTGAATCTTATGGCTATAGAGGTGAATGGAACTATCATGTTGCCACCACTACTAGTAGACACAAAGCTCACAGAATTGAGTGGGTTAATTCAGATGCTGAAGAACCGTGGGCTATTTGCAGGCTTATCATCGGAGGATCCTCATAGCTACCTACACAATGTGGCATTCTTTTGTAAGAGTGTTATGGGAACATAGAATCTGTCTATGGATGTTGTGGGACTTTGTGTCTTCCCATTGTCTCTTATAGGCAATGCAACATTATGGCTATCTGAGCTCCCGCAGAGCTCGATCACTAGTTGGGCAGACTTGCAGAGGCCTTTTTAGAGAGGTAATTCCCTGTATAAAGAAGCTCAAGTTGAAGGACCAGATCAACAACTTTAAGAAGCTTTCTGGTGATTCAATCAACATTACTTGGGAGCGATCACCAAATTTCTGAGGAGCATCCCTAACCACAACAAAGTTGATGATGCTTTGGTGGAGATCTTCTACCATTCCCTAGATGAGAATAGTCAGGTATGTTGTGACACTATTATGAGGGGGCATGTTCTTGGATCAACCATTTGCAAGGATCACAAAATGAATGGAAAGAGTAGTCAAGACTAATCGTGCGTGGAGGCAGAGAGATAGAGTGTCTACCAAAAGTTCATGCACTATCGATGTTGGTCTGGAGAAAGCCAAGATCAATGAAGAAATCATGTAGTAGCTTGCCCAGATTCACATAGGTATGAAGGTGATGATAAAGCAGAACCAAGAGTGAGCGAATGCAGTGGTTCATCAACCTTCACGTGCACCCATGTATGATGAGCCATATTATGATGAGAACGCACATTTTGTTGCTGAACAAATAGGGAATTTCTGGACCAACAGTCAAGGGTCCAATCAGGACTACTGGCGCCAAGGTCAAGGAAACCAAGGTCGGTACATTAATAGAGATGGAGCTTACAGAGACAACCGCAGAGGTTACTATAACAGGAACAAGGGTCCAGAGGGAGATATGGATTAGGGTCACATTAAAGGCTTTAGAAATGGTCCTTATGTTCCAACGCATAATCGTGACGCAGGTGGAAGTAGTTCCTGAATTGAGGAGATGTTTGATCACCTATTTAACAAAAATGGGACATAGGATGAGACTCTGAGGGGTATGAAATTAGAGACTTCGAGCATAAATCAAAAAATTGAGTCTCATTCTGTAGCTATCAAATAGCTCGAACAACAGTTTGATAATATGTCGACTCAACTTAATCAGTGTCAGAGGGATACACTGCCTAGCAACACAGTTCATAATCCTAAAAATGAAGGGTAGTGTATGGCAGTTACTAGTCGAGGTGGCAAGAGCACCATTGATCTTCCCATGTCAATTAATGAGGAAGGTGTTCAAGAGGAGATGGGTACGGATAAGGATGCGGAGATAGAAGAAGATTGTGACAAGGATAGGGTAAGTGAAGTTGTTGATGAGGCACAGAAGTTGAAGCCCATTACTAGGCCTCCTCCCCCTTTCCCTCAAAGAATAAAAAAAAGGAATGAGAAAGGCAAATTCAAGCACTTTCACTCAATGCTGAAACAACTCTATATCAACATCTCTCTCATTGAGGCATTGGAGAAAATGCCAGGGTATGTAAGTACATGAAGGACTTGGTCACTAAAAAAGTGCACTTTGAGTCAGGAGCTCTACCAAGAGCTTCAGCATTGCAGTATTATTGCTATGAGGTCCTTGGTTCAGAAGTGAGAAGATCCAGGTATTTTCACCATACCCTATAACATAGGAGATGTGGAGTTCACAAGGGAACTATGTGATCTAGGTGCCAACATTAATCTGATGCCCATTGCGGTCTACAAGAAGCTTGAATTGGGAGCCCTACTCCAACGAGCATGCAGTTGTTGATGATTGATCACGCGGTGAAGAAGCTTTTGGGTATACTATACGATGTGGGGGTAAAAGTTGAAAAGTTCATATTCCGCACAGACTTTGTGATCCTAGATTGTGAAGTTTGACTTTGACGTCCCAATCATCTTGGGAAGACCATTCCTAGCCACTAGACTAGAACTAGTAGATACGAATGCCAGTCAACATAGGTTTAAATTGAATGATGAAGAAGTTATTTCAATATATGTCAGTCCATAAAGCATCCAGATGATTTGAAGAGTGAAGACTAGGCTATTGGTAATGTTTGAGTAATTAACCAATCAGTCTAAGTCATCCGCGACAATAAATCAGGTGCTACTTGGGAGGCAACCTAAAGTTTTAGATGTAATGAGTACAGGTATAGGTTTATTTTCATTTTTGGATTCATAGATAGTTGTTTTCTTGTATTTTGATTATAATTTGTGACATTGGGCTGGTTGCATAGCGGGTAACAGTGTGTTCCATGAAGAGTGTATAGGTATAGGGCTAAATTAGCCATTTTAGCTGAGAAGAGCCTTAGGAAGTGTCTCTACGATCGGGTTTATAGGTTGTAAAACACTTTATGACCCATACCCAATATCATAGAGATTTCCAATGGCATAAAAATCATGCACTTCAGTCCACGAGCCAACTTTACGATCTATAGATCAAGCTATGGGTCGTGAATGGGGCTCATGGACCCCAGGTAAGTTTCCTGAAATTTTTTAAGTGTTGGGATCTCTACAACTAATTCTATGAGCCATAAATCACTTTATGATTCGTGGACTGGTCTGTGAAACCTAGTGCTAAAATCTAGGGTTTGGATGTTCTACAAAACCATGGTTTACGGGCCGTAAAACACCCCATGGCCCGTAATCGGGGTTTTATAGAGTCCAGGCCTATTTACATTTCAGTTGACCTGGTCAAGGTATAAATAATGGGATCAAATTATTTTGACCCCATTCTTGACTTAAATTAAAAATTAACTTGGCTAACCCCTCCCCTCTCATGAATTCGACCACCGACGGCAACCATACACCTTTTTTCTGGAATGTTTTCAGCAACCTAGGGTTTCATGCCTAGTCACCTCCTTCAACTTATTCAACTTAATCAAAAATCTTGGTAAGTTTTCGGTTAGAGTAAAACCCCTATTTGCCTTGCTTTGGATGATTGAATTGGAAATTATGTGAGAATGGTATTTAGACATAAAATCCATGTTTGAATTTAATGCATATTATGTGAAATTGGGTTGCCCATGCTTGACTAATGGTCTAAATTCAAAAATTAGGTATCACTATCATGATTTATTGTGCTTAATATTTGTTTGTACCTATTGATTCAACCACCATGTGTGATTAACTGATTTTTATGTGTGAATTGGTGGGTGATGACATAACTCATAAGTGTGTAATCTTGTTGAAAATTGAGCATTGGTAGTCGAAATTGTCAGGTACTCATGCTTAATCACTTTCAATGGGGTATAGATGTTGTAGAACATGTTGGGGGTATTGGTTGTGTTATGGAAATCATATAAGTGTGTGTATTTTTGCTTCGATGATAGTAACATATTAGTTAAAAAAAGTCATTCGAGGTACGTGTGATGGGCTTAAAAACTCAAGTTATTGAGGTTTCTTGACCACGAGTGGCCTTTACGGCCCGTGGATTATTCCAAGAGTAATAATTGCCCCTCGTGTAAGATTCTAGAAACTTGATGTTCTTTAGCATCCATCAGACGAGACCTTCTATGAGTCGTAGAGCAATTTATGGCTCATAGATAAGTCTCGTAGATCCCTACTTGAATTTGGTCATTCACTGAAAATATCTAAGATCGAGTCTACCACTAGTGAACCACTTTACAAGTTGTACATGGTCTCGTAAACTTTTCTAGTGACAAAAATTGTTTGAACCACTGATTTATGAAAGCTCTTTATGGCTCGTAGTATTCATTATGGCCCGTAAAGGTGCTTTTGTAGAACCCTTCTACAACTCTATTCACATGATTTTTGCATTCTAATTTTGATTTGTTGGGGCTACTATGGTACGTATGTATTCATATTTTAGGTACTATGGCCCCAAAAGCCAAATGCGGCAAGATCAGGGCTCTATAGAGAAGGCTCAGAGATGAGTATTGGGATGATGAATAGGCCACTACACTGACTAGCTCACTAGAGGTTTTTAATGTCATCTCGGACCCAGATATGGCTCGAACAGAGACTAGAGCCACTGCCAGAGCTGGGTAGAGTCAGACTCTTGTTGTACGCACTCCCCAATCTGAGGAGGGAGTTAGCGACGAGAGCAGTTTACCACAGATGACTCATCTGGAGAGGAGTCCAGCACTAATAAAGTCTCTGAGGATGGATTAGAGACAGAGTCCTCTATCGCATCTCGATCATCACTATCAACACCTGACGCCATTGCAAGTTAATGTTGCGTCGAGGGCATACAGGAGATATATGTGGAGGGAGTGCAGCCAATAAAGCAAGGTAAGCCAGCCCGCTCCGTCTATTAGGAGCCCTGAGTCATCTCATACAGACTCGACAATGTCCCCTACCTCTAGGATATGATGACTCGGTATGGGCTTCAATGGCTCACACATGCTCTTGGATGATACTCCCTGACCATGGCAAGGGAGTTTTATGACTAATATGCAGCCACTATCTAGAGAACTTTTCCTTGGGGAAGAAGCCCCTCGCTCAGCCTAGGCTGACTGAGGGGAGAGTGAGTGGCTAGCAGGTGGATATATAAGAGGCCACCATATGATGAACGCTATTTGGACCATAGTTCCCCACCCCCAGATCCACCATAGAGTTCGACTATAGGGTGGGGCAGATGAGGGACCCACTTATGATGAAGTACCTAATACAATGAGCCACTTTGATGATATAGGTGGATGGTTTTATTACTGAGCAGGATCCAGAACCTGCATAGGTCACCACTAATTCAGACCCTATTGTCAAGGCTTTGTTTAGTTTCCCCGCTAAGATTTTGTGGGCGATTGTTCATTTACGCATCCATCCTACACATGCTAATAATACTCTAATGCTAGAGTGTGTAGTATTGGTTTCTTGCATCTTAGATGGCTATGATATTGACTGGCCCCACCTTATCGCTGAGCAGATTCATAAGGTCGCACTGAAGAGGTCCACCTTTATCCCATTCCTATGCTTGATATATAGGCTCTATCTAGGGTCGCGGGTGGAATTTTGCACCAGCTGATTGAGGCCCAACATACGTTGGATCCCAGCTTGATCAAGGCTGAAGAGAACCTAGTGGCACTCTAACGAGCGCAACCTCTACCTATGCATGTGATGTTCGCCCCAGTGCCATCGGCTAAAGGTTCACAGACTGTCACCACCACTGCTGCTGCTACTGAAGGAGGCCCTCGAAGACCGAGAAAGATGAGGAGAGAGGGCCCATTACTTCTGCCCCTACACCATAGGCGACGACCTCACAGGCTACAATTGCTGGCATAGTATACTTGTTCGGCGCATCCATATAGGCTCTAGCACAGAGGTTATCACATGGTGAGTTATAGTTGACTCAACTTGTTCATCAGATAGGCCATGGGTCCACCAGGCCATTTCAGACTCGGAGGGACGGATGCAGGCATTCATGGTCACTATTTATTCAGGATTGTATCTCTACCATGGCTACTCACATTAACACCTTCGAGGAGAGGGTACAACAAAGATTGAATGAGGTCCAACCATTAGATTTATCGACTATTCAGATGAAGATCCAGTAGCTCTGAGTTGATACGACAGTAGCACTCACAGCACTGGTTGCACTGCCAGTGACTATACCTCCAGTGCTAGTGGTTGATTATTTGCTCTTGATGAGTCCATTCTTCCTTCCCATGGACAGATACTCGAAACAAAGGATGATGATCCAGATGAGATATGCTTACATGTGAGACTTATAGAGAAGGAAGAGCTCGAGCTTGTCTTGAGGAGATCGAGGTAGGAGGAAGAGAGATGACAGGCTCGAAAGCATGAGAGCATGAGGGGTAATGGCCCCTCTGGACAGAGTAATACTACTGAATAGGCCACCGAGCAGGAGGAGGGTGGACAAATTTTGCCACACACTGGCGCTTAGGCGCCCAAGTATACTTTTTGACCCCTTATGTTTTAGTTTGCTTTGATTGTGTGCATTGGGGACAATGCACATCTTTTTCGATGGGGAATGGGTAGTTATGGGCCTCAGTGAAATCTAAGTAGCTTGGGTCCATAACTACCCTAGTTTTTGATCTCGGGGTTTTATCGCCTTTGTTCTTTTTCCTCGTATATATTTACTTTCTGTTGACTTGACATGTTTAGGATGCTTAGATAGTATTATAGCATATAGTACCAATACTTGTGGCATATAGTATGTTTTGTGCTTTATTTGAAAAATGATATCCACCAAAAATTTTGATTAGTAGTTAGATAGCAACCATTCATGTTTAGGTGTGTGACAATGTTTCTTCTGATAAGTGAGTGTAATTTGAGATAAAAAGTATGATTTGAGAGAATTTTGTTGATAATGTATGCAGTGTAGTACGTGTTTGAGCTTAATTTACTAGATTAATGTGTTTTGTTCTCATGTAGAACTTGCCCTGTTAGTCTAAGTTAGATTGTAGATTAATTGGAACCAAGACAAAAAAGTTCTTCCCATCAGGAAAGGATCTTAGTCCATTGTTCTTAATAGTCCACTTAGCATAAAAATGACCAACCGAAACTATGATATATTACTTATTCTTAATGTTTGAGCCTAACATGTACCTATTCATTGAAAATACCTAGTTAACCCAGTCTTGTTAGTTGTAAAATTTTGAAATTGGCCCTGGTCCTTCCTTGAACATTGTGCACTTTGATTGATATAAGAAACCTAAGTTGAGGGTAGCTAGTATAAGGGTGAAACACAAAACTGGGAGGGGGGTATGAATCAGTGATATAGAGGAAAAATAAAAGAAAAATCATGTACTAGGTGCAGTAATAATAAGTGATGCCTTAGTTGTGACCTAAAAAAGCAAAATCAAGTGTAGAAACAAGGTAAAAAACTAAAACAAATGTAAAGAAAGCACCTAGAAAATCTTGAAATAGGAAAAAGGGAGAATAAGGTGAAAATGACAACATTAGTAGTGCGAAAGTATAGAAAAACACAGTGCGAAGATGGGTCTTTATTCACTATTTTCCCATAACATCATACCAAAGCCCCTGAGCCTACGTTACAAGCCTAGAAAGTCCTAAAGTGATCCTAGTCCAGTTGGTTGAAGGTTTGAATCATGAATATAGAGGCAAGCCTATGGTATTAGAAATTATGTATGAATATCTTTTATGAGAGTGAGTTATCTTGCATAGTCCCAAAATTAAACATGAAAACATCATTGAGTATTAGATATGGAACTTCTTTTGGTGAGGCCACTTGCACTGCATTGTTAACAATAGACTTGTTCAGTGATTGTGGATTGTTGATAATACCTTGCTTGTTATAGTTGTGTTGTCACATACACCAGTTTACATTGGTTTTCTAGATAGCTATCTGATCCTATTTTGAAAAGTTGGTGTGGGTGCCTGGGTTTGAGATTTATGTGATGTATGTCATAGGGTTGAGGTCTGTGTGATACTATATTATCTATATAGATTGAGTCTGTTGCTTGAGGAGAAGCAACAATTTTAAGTTGAGGGTGTTGATGTGCTGCCAAAATACAACAGTTTTTATGCATAAAACTTGAAATTTTGTGTGTTCTCAATGCGATGTTAGCTGGGTTTATGTATTTTTGTGTTTATATTTGCAAGATTACAGGTTGGCCTTGATTTTGAGTAAAAGTGTAGAAGTTGTTGATATTTGTTGTTATACGAGACCTTTTATGGGTCATAGATCATTTTATAGGTCGCAATTCCAGTGACCAGCTATTTTCTAGAGTTTATTCTATGAACATGTAGACGAGTCATAGAAGGTTTTATAGATCGTAGAAGATGTTTCATGCCTTAAGGATCAGAGATTAAGACTTTTTGAAGTTTCATTAGATGAAATACCCTTTACGGATCGTAAATCACTTTACGAGTCATAGAGGAGTACCACGGAGTTGAAGTCCAAATTTCTAACAGCTAAGTACGAGATCCTGATTACTGGTCGTGGAATGCAATACGGCTCATAAACACCTCTCATATTACGTGCTGACCAGTTCCCCTATTTTGTTTAGGACTTGCATTTTATTTATTATAAATAGGTTTTTTAAAGTTATTTTTCATGAGTTTTCACCTACTACTTAGATAACTCAGTATTTACAGAGAGAAAATTGTAAGATTATATTGGATAGTCTTTGAGAAGACTTTTTTTGAATTTCATCTTGAAGCTTGTGATCCTTATTGAAGTTGAATTTGCTTGTTCTTAATTCTATTATGTAAGCATTTAATTATGTTTTATCAATCCATAATTCTTGCAGCTACACAAAACATGAGTAGCTAAATCCACAACTACGGTTGTGGGAATCATGAAGAACTAATAAAGTAAAATCAGATTATTCATAATTCTTGGAAGGTGTATATGCATGTATTAATTAACTCTCTTCATTTTACATGTTTTCTAGTTGTGGACAACATTAGAACCTGCCTAGTGTTACTGACTGGACCAAGATAGTAATGAATAGGAAAAGAGATCAATTAACATAATTCGATTGATGTGTTCTCATCTAATCAACCAAACAAGGTCAAGGGGAGGTTGTATTGGGACCGTTAGATAAGGGGTTAGTAATGCACACTATGACAATGGGCCAAGTCACATAGTGAAATGTACCTCTCACTTTTGACCAAAGGGATTGGTGAATATAACTTACTATCATGCATGATATACACTAGAAAAGAATTAGGTTATCTAGCGATACTGAGTTGGAGAATCATGGGGAGCATAATACCCTATTTTCTCTCTATATTGACTTCTCTCTTGTGATAGTTAGTTTAGTTATATTCTGCATTGGTTATTTCAAACCCCCTTTTTTGGGGAAGTAAGTTGGTTAACCATTCGAATTACAATTAGTGAATTCTCTTGAGTCTACATATTCCCTATGGGACCGACCCTAACCTGTTAGGTTCTATTTATTGACAGCGACCACTTACCCTCTAAAAAGGAGATGTAATTTGGCGACATCAGATTCGTATGTGGGTACTGATTTAAACTCTTGCTCTTACACATAGTTGAATATATTCTTGCAAATTAAGTCCTTTTCTCCATTAATTACTTCATTGTACTGAATTGATTTATGTGTTAATGCTTACATTTGTTTATAATTGATGATATGAGCTCTCAAACTTGAATCTATCTTAGATCTTCGGTTATTACAAGTACCTTTGAGTAATTGAAGTGAAGGATTTTGTGTGGTAGTCATTGGTTTATGCTAATTGATCAAATGCTGACATTTGAATTCAATCGACTAAGGTTTTACAAATGTTTGCTATTGAATTGCATAGGTCCCAATGAGTTCCTTGTATGATTTGGCATATAAGACCTTACTGGGTTCATATAAGACACTACTTTCATCTAATTAGAGATTATAGTTACAAAGAATATAGCCTAGCCATAAGGATTGTATGAAGCTATGTAATAGATCATTTAGGTTTTTATTAATTTCCCATTTCCTCATATCCTTTGATCTCTTGATTGACATATCCTTTCCTCGGTTCCTTGCGTTCTTAATTTTAGTTGATAACTTAATTTTTCATTTTACTGATTATTATTGTTTTTGTTGCTTTAATTCAAACTAGTATCTTGTAGTCCATAGTCATTTTCTTGTGAATTCAAACTCGATCCTAGTTGGGTAATTATGTTGATGACGACCACTATATCTCTTATTAGTTTTGTGATATGATTGAGTGACATTAGAAAGACATAGCCATGTTCGTATCTGAATGACCTAGTTGTCAACATGTGAAGGTAGACCATAAAAGGCCTTGTGTTTTTGCCAAACATATTGACATCCCTACTTGAAAGTGGGATGATGTAAATATGGACTTTGTGATAGGGTCTCCCCATACCCGAAAATGATACGACTCAGTTTGGGTAATTATGGATGACCAAATTGGCTTATTTTCCACCAGTAAAGACGTATTTTTATTTCACAGGATTATGCCAAATTGTATATGTAGAAGTTGGTTAGATTACATGGTGTTCCTATGTCTACTATATTGGATCGTGTCACCCAATTCAGTTCTTAGTTTTAGAGGTCACTTCAAATAGGGCTTGGTACAAAGGTAAAGTTAAGTACCATTTTCCACCTTCAAACTGATAGACAAGCCAAGATAAAGTTCAAACAATGGAAGACATGTTAAGGGATTGTATATTGGAGTTCAAAAGCTATTGGACTGATCACTTACACTTATTAAGTTCATCTACAACAACAGTTATAATACTAGCATCGGAATGACACCATTTGAAGCCTTATAAAGGAGGAGATGTAGATCCCTTGTAGGATGGTTTGAAATAGGTGAGATGATATTGATTGACCCAAATTTAGTGTTGGAGGCTATGGACAAAGTGATGTTGATCAACAAAAGTTCAGAATGGCTCAAAGCTGTCAAAAGTCCTATCAGATGTTAGGAAAAGGGATCTTAAATTCTATGTCGATGACTGAGTATATGTGAAGGCTTCACCTATGAAGGATGTGATACATTTTGGTAAGAAGGGAAAGTTGAGTCCCCGATATGTAGGCCCTTATGAGATCATGGAGCGGATTGGTAATATGGCTTATAGATTGGATTTGCCTTTAGACATGAGTTTCATTTATCCGGTGTTCCATGTATCTATGTTAAAGAAGTTGGTTGGTGATCCTAGTTCAATTATGCCTTTGGAAGGTGTTGATGTTGAGGAGAATTTGACTTATGAGGAGGTTCCGATTGAGATTTTAGAAAGGCAAGTGAAGAGGCTTCGCAACAAAGAAATTGCTTTGGTTAAAGCCCTTTGGAGGAACCAACATGTCGAGAGTTCTTCATGGGAAGTAGAATCGGACATAGTGAAGTGATATCTTTGTCTATTCCAATCTACACAAGCCTAGACTACTAGGTTTTTCATGCGTAAATGGTCCTAATTACTTCGTTTCAGTGTTTTCATGTCTTGACATGCATACATGTGCATAAAACTAATTTGAATAGTGTTTTTTAGCATGGATTTAATGACTTTATGGTTTTAAATGTTGATTTTGCAATGTGTGTTCACATTGGGCTATTTCATGTTGAGTTCAAGCTTTCAAGCCATATATAAACTTATTCGAGGACAAATGTTCTCAAGGGAGAGATGATAAAATGAACTGGACCTCGGGAGGCCATAATGTTATGTGAAAATGCATTTCAGAAGGATTTTTGCCCCGGGTGTGATGTCGATCAACCTGGATACTCAAAGGAAGCAGGGGTGATCGTCATCAACATTATAACACAATTGAGAGGTTGGGGCCGAATCCAATAGGAAATCGCAGTTCAAGGTTGAAATGATCCACCAGATTAAGAAATTATAGGATCGGGGGTTATAACATATAAAAGTAAAAATTAAACTACACAATATCTAGTTAACAATTTGATAAGCATATAAGGAAAATGTTGAGGATGTGCAAATATGGGAATCAACCTACCAACTGGGTCTAAATGCTTGACTAAATGAGTTGATAATGAGTGATTAAACTAGGTTGCTTGTAACCCATGTTCAGTTATGATGCATGAGTATTTTATATAATCCAACTACGATATCCTATATGGACCGCAAGAACATGCTTGGCCTAAGAAGTCTCAGTAGAACCCCTAATACTTAGGCCAATGAATCCATGTTATGGATTTCAACTGAAACCCCAAGAGGTTTCCATCTATTACATCCATTCCACACTCTAATCATTTCGCCTAAGGCAATAATCAGAGATCTAAAGTAAACCTCATGTTTGCAACCATGAAATTATAGATTAAACATAGGAATGGATATAAATCCATTCAAATCAACTGCAAATAAGTCAAAATATAAAGGACCTAATAGATAAATAAAAAACCCATATCATTAGCGCACTCCCAACATGAGGGTTTAGCCACACATGCTAGAAATTAAAGATTTGATACCAAATATAGTAGCTGCAGTCATGGGTAATAAGATTGAATAGAAAATAGTTGATTATGACCAACCAATCTACTACGATTTTGCTTCTCAAAAGCTTGAAAACCCTATCAACCATTATACTCCAAAAAGAAAGTTCTATATACTACTCTCTATGCAAAAATAAGAAGAAGAATATGTTTTGATATGATATATGATATTTACAATGACCATATTCAAATTGCTTATATACTCCGTACAAATGTGTGAGAATTCATGCTGCGAAATGCCATTAGGTGGTCAAGGCCGAACATCGCCAAGCACTCTGGCAATACGCTGGATGTGCACTTGACTTTTTTCCTCTGCATCTTCACAAGGCTTGCTCTTCTGCAACATCAGGCAATGGCTCTTCACTTCATCGATTCAATTCGGTGAATCGCCAAAGTTCCCATCACATCACCTTCCTATCAGGGTTGTGAGGCTTTGAGTGCCTCTGATGTGCTGTCAAAATACAACACTTTTGATGTTTAAAACACAGAATTTTTTGTATTCTCAAAGCAATGTTAGTGGATTTGATGTGCTTTTATTTTTATTTTTCAGGATTTGGCAAGATTTTAGGCTAAGTGTGCACTTTCTGCAATTTTTCCTAATATACGATGCACCTTACAGCCCTTGGATATTTCCACGGGCCGTAGATAGTGTTCGTGGTTGAGATTTAGTGAAGGGCCAATTTTTTGAAGTTGCATTCACGAGTTGTCAGACGACTCATGAAAATTAGTATGAGTCATGGATGAGGTTTTGTACCCTAAGGATCAAAAGTTAGGATTTTCTAACAAGTCATCAAATTAAACCCCAGCAGGCCATAAGTCTGAATACGGCCTGTGAAATTATCTCATAGAAGTTGTGTCCAATTTTGAAGAAAACAGTTTACGAAGCCCAAGTACGGTCTGTAAAGCTTAGCACTGTCTGTAATCCTATCCATACTACCTGTCGAATCTAGTTTTTCTATATTTTTTGCGACTTGTATTTTGAAACGACCCTAAAAGTTACCCAAAAATGTGCCTCGAAAATGCCCAGAATCGTAATTTTCATATATATAAAAATCCATTCATTATTTCAAAAATCCAACTTCATATTCTTGTTCAGGAGGTCAAATTTGAGTGGGAAATGGGTCTAACCCTAATTTTAGAGCAGTCATATAAAATCCAAAAATCACAAAAATGCGATTTAGGAGGGTCAAATTTAAAAGAGCGTATCTCTTAGCATACAAAGAACTAGGTGGCCAGTGACCTTCCAACTGAAAGTTCATTGAATTATCTTTCCGACGCGCTTGATTTCACCTCATTTCGATCTTGGATGAAGGAGTTATACCCATTTTTGTAGAACTCATTTGCACAAAAATGCAATTTTCAGAGGCAAATCCATGTCACTTTGTTTTCGGTACCTGTTTTACTTTTTTCGGTCCAAGACTTTCAAGTCTTGGGCCTAAGGGTTCCCACACTTGAAATACCTATACTTAGCCTTATTTCACCCTTATATCATCCAAAACATTCCCCAATACTCACCAAAACACTTAGCCTATTATTTACTCCCAAATTCAAGTCCCAAAACTCTCATCCGGATCCAAGGAATTCCTTCAAGTTTCAAGTCTCCATTAAAGTATTCTTCGAGAAATTCTTCAAGGCCAAGGCAAGGTGTGTTGAACTATTGGGTCCTTCCAGCCATGGTGCCTAAGCCTCCTTTTTACATAAATTGCATGACTTAAATGTTGATTTACTTATGGGTCTTGATTATAATAAATTTCACTGCACAGTGATTTGGGGTTTAAGAAAGTATAGTTGTTTTAGCATGTTTTGAGCTATATATCTTGGATCTAATGTAAGATTTGATGAGGGTTTTTGATGTATATTGCTTGAGGGTATTTAAGGTGTTGATAGGTGGTTTTACAATGGATTTTCTTAAATGATTTCACTCTTGTATTGCATTGTTTTACACTAGCACTACACACCCTCCAAGTGTTTGATAAAATGTCTTTTTAAGGATTCTTTAAGTTTTGATGATCTATTGGTTGAGTTAATATTCAAGTGACCTTATGATGTGTTTAACTAATGAATATATTGATGATGTTGTAGGGCTGAATTAAGCCCCTTTTCTAAGATTATACCTCTTATGAGCCTTTGATGCTTGATGATAATGACAGGATAATGTTGATGATAGTCTATTCTTATGATTGAAGTTAAGCTCACCACATGTGGTCAATCATGTTAAGAGATACTCATGTCATGTCTCTATGTTTATTGCAAGTTATTGAAGTATAATTATCTTATATATTCCGTGGGATTAGATTTAGCACTGAGTGGACTAGAGTCAAGTCCCCAAGTCCTAGAATTACGTGCCACCATAGGTAAAGGGATTAGAAGCGAGTCCCCAAATCTCTAAGAGGTGAGTACACTAAATATGAGGGCTTGAGGAGAGTACCCGAGTTCGGGCTTGTGGTGAGTACCTGAGTCCAAGAACTAGAGGCGAGTACTTGGTTCACAAAAGGCTTAGTGGATTCACTTAAGCATTAGGAGGTTTGCCTTTGGCGAGTAACTTCCCCCTTTCTTTTGGTGTAGGGTTAACATTAGGATTCTGAGTTGTAGCTCACTTGGTCTTATGTCATGTTGGTTGAGGTCTCTTCCCGTACTTATGTATTATGTTCTATATAAGTTGAATGAATTGTAAGCATGTTTTACTTTATGCATCATTCATACATATCATATTGTTGTTATGTTATTCATTGCTTATTATTATTATGCATTTTTATTATGACGCCTATCTTTTGTTGCGTTGCATCCCACATACTTAGTACATTCAAATGTACTGATGCAAACTCTATGCCTACATGATGTTACCATGTAGGAATCGGAGCTCCTATTGATTCTTATCGTGGCTAGATAGATTGTTCAAGTAAACCTTTGGTGAGTCCTCTATTTAGGGGACAATGACTATTCTGTTATGTTATGTATTAAAACTCTCTTTTATTTACTGTATAATTATAACCATGAGGGTGAGCACGGTTGCTTGTCTTGGCCCCCGTTTTTATCTATATAGTAGAGGTGTTGTTGGACATGTGGTGTAATCATGCTATGAGCCTTGGCTGTCTTGGTTATTGTTGTTATGGTATCAAAGATATCCCTTAGCCCCTTTTTCCCCTTTTATATATCTTCTCCTATTGTCTTTTTAATTACTTTCGCGACCAAGGATGTGTAATGATATGCGAAGAAGCTTGTTTGGGGTTCCTTTGGGTTCCTTATTCGTCGGTCACGGCTAGGCCCTAGGTCCAGGTCATGACATATTTTAAGTACTATTAATAGATTTTTAGTTTATTTTCAGGAGAGAATGAAAGAGAAGAAAGGAGAACGGCTAAAAACCTTGAGAGAAGTGCTTAGAAACACTTGGAACACAACTTTGTGATTTTACTCATTACTTTGTGATTTTTTGTGAAGAGTGGGGATTTCTTGTTCTTAAATTCATCTTTATAAGTTCTCAATTATGTTATTTCATATCATGATTATGTATAGCCAAATCCACAACTAGGGTTGTGGGAACCATGAAGAACTACAACAACAACAACAACATACCCAGCAATATCCCACGAGTGGGGTCTGGGGAGGGTAGATTGTACGCAGACCTTACCGCTACCTCATAGAAGTAGAGAGACTG